>OY856187.1:357037025-357114671 GCA_963693315.1 Diogma glabrata | reverse complement strand
CGTCACACAATATCAATTAATAATACATGTTTCTGTCTACATGAATAATGAAGATTTTTTTGTAAAGCTTAGTCATAGTATTTCATGTAGATATAATACGGTTTTTCCAATTTATGGAAGGTAGAGTATTATTTGTAGTTGTAGAGTAGGGAAATTTTTTTATTGAGATAATTGTTGAGATTATTATTGAGATTATGTATGGTATTTGTTTCCAATATAATAAGTTTGGTGAAAATGATTTGGTTAACTGTTATCTGTTGTATATTAGCTAAATGCTAGAAATATATACACTGAAAAAAAAGATTACACAATTCAAGTGAAATAGGTACAAAATTAAGCATAAAAGTTGCTTAAATGTGCGCCAAGAATAACTTTTCTCAACTTATTCTTATTTGCAGAATAGAGCTATGATGATTTGTTAATATTTTAAATTCTGATGTTGAGAATTTATAGTATGATTTATGCAAATACAGTTTCTTATTTAGAGTATTATATAGTTAATATGAGAAATTTTTATTTTACGAAATTATAAACAATTTTTTAAGTTAAACTCCATTTATGACTAAATTTTCTGTTATTGAGAATATTTTATTTCAAAATAGAGAATAATATGAGTTAAAAACTGTTAAGACTTTTTGAATTTAATTCATTTAGAGAAAACCATTCTAAATACAAGAAAACTATTGGATAAAGATTGTTAAACTTTTCAAAATTAAACTCAATTTGAGTATATTTGGTTATTTTTAAGAACAAAATGTACTTTATTTAAGAATAAGTGTGCGTACAGAAATTTTTATTGTTATTTAAGATCAAGTGAAGTATATTTCTTCTATTATTGAGAATTAAAAGGTCAAATTAACACATGTTTTCTAGAGTACATTTATAAAAAATTTTGGATTGAGTATAATTATTCTATAGTATTATGTATATATATATATATATATATATATATATATATATATATATATATATATATATATATATATATATATATATATATATATATATATATATATATATATATATAAATATATATATATAATTAAATATATAAATATATATATATATATATATATATATATATATATATATATATATATATATATATATATATATATATATATATATATATATGAGCAATTTCACGCAAGTTCAGCAAATTTTTGGGAAATTTTGACTTGACCCCTTTTAATTTTGGTTATTTTTTGTTTATAGATAGTCTTTGATAAATAAAAAATACAAGTTCTCTTAGAATTTTTTTTTTCGACCAGGGGTCTTCACAGGGTGCCCCTCAATTTTTTGTTATTTTGTGATGTGACTGCATTTTGACGAGCGATTGTAGAAAAACTACTGAATCGATTTTCATAAATGATATGTCGTTGAATAGGTATTAGAACAAAGTTTTTAAAAATGTACACTGTTAATTTTTTGAAATAATTTTTAACGGTGTAACATAAGAAAAAAACGGTGTAATTGAAAAAAAGATGGCATAGCCTCTTTTTTTTTTTTTTTTTTTTAAACTAAATTTAAGCTTATTTTATATCTAACCACTTGTGAAAGTTGAGGACACGTGTTATTTTTTGTTTTAAAGATAAAATTCGTTGTGCATATGACTGTCGCGAATCAGTTTTTTTTGTTCTGAAGGAAAATTATAAAAATGGCGTTATAAACTAAGAGATATTTTTTTTATGTTAAATATCAAATATTTTATTATTAGATGAACTTTTTAAAATATTATAAAAATTATATATGTAGTACAATAAATAAAATAAATACAATTGTTAAAAATGATTTACTTATTTTACAAACAGAAGTATCTTTTGAATAGGAAAGCACTTCTGCAATTATTTTCTTTGTATTAGATGGCATAGAAAATGAAAAGTTTATTTATCACTTTTAGTAATCACTTGTCACTCTTATAAAAAATAATTTGACAGTCTTGACTGCAAACAAAAAAGCCGTATAAACAACTAAATCTATTTAGGAACTTTTGACTGGAGAAGTATTATGTTCGTATTATGTTATTATGGAATCATAAAGTAAAAGATTGTTTTTCAACATTAAATTACAAATATTTTATTATTGAATAAACTTTTTAAAATATCATACAAATTATATATGTGAAAATAAATATAGTTATTAAAAATTATTTACTTATTTTACATTCAAAAGTTTCTTTTGAGTTGGAAAACATTTTTGCATTTATTGTCTTAGTATCTACTGGTACAAAAGAATGAAATTTTTGAGTTCCACTTATAGTAATCGCATTTTTATATCGATTTTGTAATTTTTCTTTTGTTAATTGATATTCATTTTTATCGGCGTATCCAAAGTTCATGGTAGATTCCCATTTTAAAGCCCATTCGAAAAGTTTTTTTGGTGTATCAATAATATTATCTTCGCTCGCCATACTATAACGGTGTGCAGCACGCTTCAGTGTACCACCAATTCCATCACAAGGTCCCTTTCCATGGCTGGTAGCATAAAAATGCCATTCAGCGTCAACCTTAAATTAACTAATTAACTTATGCCACCATAAAGAAGACTTTAAGGTTGACGCTGAATGGCATTTTCATGCTACCAGCCATGGAAAGGGACCTTGTGATGGAATTGGTGGTACACTGAAGCGTGCTGCACACCGTTATAGTATGGCGAGCGAAGATAATATTATTGATACACCAAAAAAATTTTTCGAATGGGCTTTAAAATGGGAATCTACCATGAACTTTGGATACGCCGATAAAAATGAATATCAATTAACAAAAGAAAAATTACAAAATCGATATAAAAATGCGATTACTATAAGTGGAACTCAAAAATTTCATTCTTTTGTACCAGTAGATACTAAGACAATAAATGCAAAAATGTTTTCCAACTCAAAAGAAACTTCTGAATGTAAAATAAGTAAATAATTTTTAATAACTATATTTATTTTCACATATATAATTTTTATGATATTTTAAAAAGTTTATTCAATAATAAAATATTTGTAATTTAATGTTGAAAAACAATCTTTTACTTTATGATTCCATAATAACATAATACGAACATAATACTTCTCCAGTCAAAAGTTCCTAAATAGATTTAGTTGTTTATACGGCTTTTTTGTTTGCAGTCAAGACTGTCAAATTATTTTTTATAAGAGTGACAAGTGATTACTAAAAGTGATAAATAAACATTTCATTTTCTATGCCATCTAATACAAAGAAAATAATTGCAGAAGTGCTTTCCTATTCAAAAGATACTTCTGTTTGTAAAATAAGTAAATCATTTTTAACAATTGTATTTATTTTATTTATTGTACTACATATATAATTTTTATAATATTTTAAAAAGTTCATCTAATAATAAAATATTTGATATTTAACATAAAAAAAATATCTCTTAGTTTATAACGCCATTTTTATAATTTTCTTTCAGAACAAAAAAAACTGATTCCCGACAGTCATATGCACAACGAATTTTATCTTTAAAACAAAAAATAACACGTGTCCTCAACTTTCACAAGTGGTTAGATATAAAATAAGCTTAAATTTAGTTTAAAAAAAAAAAAAAAAAAAGAGGCTATGCCATCTTTTTTTCAATTACACCGTTTTTTTCTTATGTTACACCGTTAAAAATTATTTCAAAAAATTAACAGTGTACATTTTTAAAAACTTTGTTCTAATACCTATTCAACGACATATCATTTATGAAAATCGATTCAGTAGTTTTTCTACAATCGCTCGTCAAAATGCAGTCACATCACAAAATAACAAAAAATTGAGGGGCACCCTGTGAAGACCCCTGGTCGAAAAAAAAAATTCTAAGAGAACTTGTATTTTTTATTTATCAAAGACTATCTATAAACAAAAAATAATCAAAATTAAAAGGGGTCAACTCAAAACGTTGTTGAATCTTCGTGAAATTGCTCATATATATATATACATATATATATATACATATATATATATATATATATATATATATATATATATATATATATATATATATATATATATATATATATATATATATATATATATATATATATATATATATATATATATATATATATATATATATATATATATATATATATATATATATATATATATATATATATATATATATATATATATATATATATATATATATATATATATATATATATATATATATATATATATATATATATATATATATATATGTATATATATATATATATATATATATATATATATATATATATATATATATATATATATATATATATATATATATATATATATAAGTTTATTTTAAGTGATAGTTGTCTGTCTAGAAATAATGAGAAGGATATTCTTTTAATGTCAAATTCAACCAATTTCAAATAAAAATTTAAAACACATAATTTAAATTAATATTTTAAAATTTATTTATTATTAAAAATTAAAAGTCATTATAAAACATTCATAAATCCTGTTTTATTTTTAAAGTTTTTTTAGTATATTTACAAATACATGCAGTAAATTGCGTTGAAATGAAATTAGTAAAATTTTAAGCACAAAGCAACTATTTAAAATTAATTAAATTATTTAAATAACTATTTTGATGTTATTAATTTTTATTTAATTTTGCTTATAATTTCAATTTTATATTACTCAAACCAAAAAAATTGAATCCTAATAAAATGTTTATCTGCATAATAAACATCACTTTTTATTTATCGGTTCTTAAAAGATTTGTAGTACTCGGTTATTTGAATATTTTAAATTTTTTAAAAAGTAAACTATCAATATTATTTCAAATAAAAATTATAGAACTTTAAAAATTAATTTTTTAATTAAACCTAAAAAAGAATATTTCTTAAAACAGTTTTGATACAACAAAAAATTATAAAAACATTAAATTTAGCATATTCCAAATATTTTGAACTTGTATTTTGCAATTTTGATCCAAATAAAACGTCGCTGCTGATCTGTAGAAAGCGTGATGAAATTAAATTTTGAAATGATGCTTCGAAATATGTTGTTTTGAGTTGAAAAGTTGAAAAACTGCATACTGGAAATTGAAAATTAAAAAAATGCTTAAGTATTAATATAATGTTGTGTATGCAATGTAAAGATTCGAACCTGATTTATCAATTTAACAGCAGTTTTCAAAAATCCTTTTTAGCATTTCAATTTAATACAATTTAGCATGATCAGCCATCAGTCAGCCTTTTTCTTAAATAGACATTGATCACTTTTTGTAATTGCTTGAAGTTAACCTAAAGTTAATATTAATTTGCAAAAAACATTAAATCAAATATTTAAATGTTATATAAATACGTAACTAGCTTATATAGATTAAATTCGTTTGCTTATAAAAATATTTTCCTATCCTTAAGAAACTTGGTGTTTCAATCTAGCGAAATGCATTTATATTTAGCCACAAACGTTGCACAGCGTTTTTCATAGTTTGCCACAGCTTACATTGTCATTCATTTTGATTTCTGAATAATTTCATTAAATATAATAATTTGATTTTTCAAGCTCTTTTCTGATGAAACATAGTATAACTAGCTAGAAACAAACATTTGACCAAACAAACGCATAATACTAAAACGCACTATGAATAATTGAAATGTATATTAAATGTATTGTTGAGAAAAAATAAAATAATTTTAAATTTATAAAAACACGCAGAAACTTCTTCACAAAATTACAAAATACAATACACAAAATTTTTTGTAAAGCCTGTATATTTTTTCAATAAATAAAAGAAGCATTTTTTTACAAACAATCTGTGGAGTTTTAACATAATTTTTTTTTATGTTTACAATATTTAAACAGATTTTACAAAAAAAATTGTGAACTTAGTTAGTTTTCTCATAACCAATAATAATCACAATTGAATAATTTTATGTCAAGCAAGACACCTACCTAAGAAAAAAATCTAATTCGGCTATTCCTATTTCTTCATGTTTTAATCAAAACGCAACACATTTTTCAAGTTTATCTAGAAAATCCTTTTTGGGTCAGCATACGCGAATTAAGTTTTATTTGCAGATCGTTTATCGAATTTTACAACTAGTGATTAAAATAATAATCATATAAAACAACAAACTGAACCGTTTTCACTTTTAATAAAATTTAATTGCACTAAACATACATAATTTCTTTCACTATTAACACTTTTTAACACACATGAGAACAAAGCAAAACTTCTTTAACATGTAAACATAAACTGATTAGGAATACTGTTGAAACCATAATTTATGAGTCCTAAGTCAAGTTATTTTCAAAATTAGCAACGAAAACTTGTAATAATCATTAATGTTCTCGATTTTAACTAATCAAACAAGAAGAAGAATCACCATCAGCAGTGTTCTGATGTCAATATCAATATACACGGATCAAGAACAATATTTCACTAAATTGCTTGAATAAAGAATATTTATTTGACAATTATAAATTTCAATGTTCACGAAATTATTTAAATTTAAGAATAAACGTCTCAAAATAAACGAAATCACAAATAACGATTCAAGAAATCAGTTTTCCAAATTTAATTCTAAATTTTTTACTCTAATTGAGAACAAATATATGACAATTTTATCAATGTTTTGTATGTCAATTTAGAGAATAGAATTCTTTAAACAATAAGAATAATCCGTAAACGTAGAATAAATGAATTGAATTGTGCAACTAATAAATTAATGAAGTTGACACAAAAAATTTCAATTTATAGAATTAATGGATTGCTAAAGTTCATCTATTTTATCTTAATTTATGCCACAAATTCTCATTTCAAATTATTTAGTCTGAAATTTTCATCGATGTTGACTTTCTGTATTTGAGAACATGTTTTGCTTAATATTAGAATACCATTTCTCTCAGTGTAGTTTTTTCATATGATTTTTTTTCAAAAATAAGAGATTTCGCAATCCGAATTCCCCAAAATAGATTCAGTATTTTACAGTACTTCAATAATTTTTATTTCTATATAAAAAGTTCAAATTCTTTACAGTACATTTCAGGTGATAATGCGCATTAACATTTATTGTGGAGAAATCTCGATGTCCAGCAACAGGCATCTGTATGTGAGACCAAGAGTTTGATTATTTTATATGTGTCAAAAGAATGTTTTTCATACAATTTTTTATCAAATTTTTTGACAAACATAAAATGGAAAACATTTTCGATTGGAAACGTTTGACAAATAAAGTTAGTAATTTGAGTGACAAACAATATAATTGAATATGAAAATTAACACGAAAAATGGTTCTACCCGGATTTAGCTACTCCCAACTAATAGGAACAGTTGGCAAATATCATGTTGTTGCAATTATTAGGAAGATGTTTTTGAGAAATGCTTTGTACGAATTCTAAGTAAGCCCCTCCATTTTGGATAAAAACATAAAATAAATATTGTGATGTATTGTTCTATAGCTGTGCTGGATGGGCTACTCAGAAATAATTCCATATCACAAACGAAAATTTGGCACTCAAAAACAATTTTTCGAGCAGAAGTTAGCCCAGCCATTTAGAAAAAAAATTAAAAACAGGTTGTACTCTATTGTGCTCGCACTTCTATTCTTCTAAAAGTGATTTTAGCGTTATAAAGTTTGTCTATTAGTTATATGAAATCTGAGGAGCACGACTGTGGCACAATATAGCACTTATTTGAGCTTTTTTAGTTCTTACAAAATGGCGAGTCTAAGTTGGGAAACATTCGCTACGCGTGTTTTAAAACTTCTTATGAATTACTTCGGTTAAAAAAAAAGTGAAATTCTTACCCCCACTTTTTTGGCATTTTTCGACGTAGGTCCTAAACTGATTCTAAAAAAGCAAAAAAAAATGTAAATCTGTCTGCCGGCCGTCACACCCAACGAAATCTAAATCTATGGTCTGCATTCGTATGTGAGGCCAAAAACTAGATTATCGCATCCTAAGTTTGTCAAAAAAATATTGTCAAGTATGTCAAAAGTGATAAGAATGATATTCGTTTTTTTTACCAATTCTTTGGCAAAAAATGAAATTAATTATTTGTATGACAAGAAATTTAATCGAACATGAAAGTTTTTGATTTTGTTATAAGTCTTGGAATATTTTTGGAATTTTGAAAAAAGTTTGTATTTTTGATTTTGTAAGAATTTCCGGAATATTTTTAGAGTTTTGAAAAAGTTAAAATTTTTGATTTTATTATTATTTTCAGAATATTTTTGGAATTTTGAATAAAGTTTGTATTTTTGACTTTGTTATAATTTTTGCGAAAGTTCTAAAATTTTGGAAAAAGTTTTTTGAATTTTTGATTTTGTAATATTTTTTGAAATATTTATGACTTTTGAAAAAAATTTGTATTTTTGATTTTGTTATAACTTTGAAATATTTTTGGAATTTTAAAAATAGTTTGTATTTTTAATTTTTATTTTAATTTTTGCAATATTTTTAGAATTTTGATAAATGTTTCAATTTTTGATTTTGTAAGAATTTTTGGAATATTTTTAGAATTTTGAAAAAGTTTCAATTTTTGATTTTATTATAATTTTTTGAATATTTTTGGCATTTTGAAAAAAGTTTGTATATTTGATTTTGTTATAATTTTTGCAATATTTTTTAGAATTTCAGAAAAAGTTTGAATTTTAAATTTGTGAACTAAGAAATTTTTCGATTGTTTTAGAATTTTGAAAAAATTCTCAACTTTTGATTTTGTAAAAATTTTCGGAATATTTTTAGAATGTTGAAAAATTTTAAATGTTTGATTATATTATAATTTTGTACTTTTGATTTTGTTATAGTTCTTGCAATATTGTTTTTATTTTGAAAATTTTTTTGGAATTAGGAAGTTTTGCAATATTTTTAAAATTTTGAAAAAATATAAATTTTTGATTTTATTATAATTTTTGGAATTTTGAAAAAAATTTATATTTTTGATTTGCTATAATTTTCGCAATAGTTTAAGAATATTGGAAAAATTTTCAATCTTTGATTTTGTAATAATATTTAGAATATTTTTAAAATTTTGAAAAAAAGTTTAATTTTTAGATTTTATTATAATTTTTACAATATTTTTGGAATTTTGAAAGAAATATGAATTTTTGATTTTGTAATATTTTCTCGAAACGCTAAATGGAGAGGTTTTTGAGTAGTTTGCTGATTGTATCATCTTTTCACTAAATTATGTTAATTTATTATCTGTTATAACTTTCCGGAAACGTAATGATGTTTCGTGTTAGTTTGGTAATAAATTTCTAAGCAGAGATAAAAAAATACAATTACTTTAACTAAAAACCATGTCCTCATAAAAGTTTTTTGCCGAAAACTATATCAAAATCCTTACCCAGACCGAAGTCTTGATATCTCAAAGCTGTGAGATTTCAGCAGCTTTATATTTTAAGTATTACGTTCGGCGCCATGAAATACCTCCCAATGAAATAAGTCCCAAAAAAAAAATGAAATAAGTCCCAAAAAAATTCCATACGATTTGGGAGTTACTTCATAATGAAATAACTCCCAAATCGTTGGAACTTAATTCATTTATTTTGGGAATTATTTCATTTATGTATTTGGGACTTATTTCATTATGAAATAAATCCCAAATTAACAAGAATGAAATAACTCCCAACAAATTTTTAATTGGGACTTATTTCATTTTTTTGGCACTTGGGAGTTATTTCATTTTACTTGGGAGTTATTTCATTATAGTAAAAAAGTAATTTTTAAGATTTTTACGTATTTTTTTACGAATATCAATTGCAGTTTCTAATTGAAGTTTGAAGTATTTACATCGGTATATTGTGTATATTGTGTGAGAAATGGCAAGTGTTGATTTTGAGATTATTGGTGGAAAACGTAGAAGTGCTATACATAATATCTGAAAAACAATTATGTATAAAAAAAAGTCAGAATTTAGAGCAAAAAAATATTATGTTTGCTATAAACCTGATCAGTTCGGATATATGACAAATTAGCGATCAAATAAGTTAGAGATCAAATAAGCTTACTTGAAAGCTTATTTGATCGCTAATTTTTCATATATCCGAACTGATCAGCTAGAGTTCAGATTATTTTTCATTCATATTCATTTAAAAAGAAAAATTAAAAATTATATGCTAGCATTTCTCATTACCACTTTTTGTTCTACGTCAACAAAATGTCTACGCAAAAACTTTATTTATAAGCGTAGCGAAGCACGCCGGGCCCTCCTAGTTCGAATAAAAAAGCCTTAGGCGCTTCAAAATGTTTCTTTAGCGTATTAATATATAAGAAGATATGTGCCATGTACACTGTTTGGAGTTATATTTGGCGTTGAATTCTCTAATAATGGAATTGGTAATTTGAAAACATTATGCAATTCCCAATCAAAAGAGTTGATGCAATACCACTGAAGGCAGTTACAATACACGAAAGATTTAATGAATTAAATTTATGAATGATTGCCGTTTGAACAAAAGTTTTGCCACAACCTGCATGAGCTGTCAAGAAAAAAACATTACTTCCAGTATCATGGAATTGAGCTTCACGCAAAACAATATCAATCACACTACGTTGCTCATTATTTGCATTTTCATACATTATATCGAAAACTATAGCTTCTTCTTCAATATCAAAATGACCTACATCGCCAATCTGTACGTTATATTGTGGAATCGGAAGACCAAGGTGGTCTTCCGAACAGGATGGTCTTTCATTAAAATGAAACGGTTTCGGAAATGGAACCAGATGACGACCTGTTTGAAGATTACGTTTATATGGAAGAAGAAGAAGAGGATGAGGAAACCTCAAATGAGTTACATATTGAATCAAACTCGAGATCCCAACTTTTATGTGTAGTTTGCTTAATGCTTGAGGCCAACGTTTTAATGATGCCATGCAAACATTTGAAGGTTTGCAATTTATGTGTGATGAAGTTGCAAGCAGATAGTATTGCTGTTGGCTTAGACAAATTTAAATGCCCAGTTTGCCGCAAAGAGGTGGACGATACTATACAAGTATTTTTGTAAATATATAATATCAAAAATTAATAATAAAAACAATTTGGCAGTTATTTCATTTTCTTTGGGATTTATTTCATTGGGACTTATTTCAGTTTTTACTTTAGGACTTATTTCATTCCCTTGGGGAGTTATTTCATTGGGACTTATTTCATTTTTTGTCTTGGGAGTTGTTTCATTCTTTTTGGAAGTTATTTCATTTTTTCCATACGGGAGTTATTCCATTTCACTTGGGACTTATTTCATTGGGAGTTTTTTCATTGGGACTTATTTCATTGGGAGCTATTTCGTGGCGCCATTACGTTCTTGTGAAAGTGAAATTTGTACCCTCCATTTTTTGGCATTTCTCGACCTACTGATTTTAAAAAAGCAAAATATAAATGTGCGTCTGTCTACCGTCCATCACCACCGTTGTTGAGCGAATTCAAAAATTTTTGTTTCTTAAAAAAAGTTAACTTAATGGTAAGAGCCGAAAGGGCAATGTATTCGATAACTGCCACGGAAGTGTGGCAAAAAAATTGTTAAGTCTGTTAAAACAAGAAAATTTGCATATTTTTTGCTTAAAAAACGTTCGTTTTAGTGATAACAAGTATGTACCTTGAATATGGGGAAACCTTGATGGTCGGGATTGGTATGTGAGACTATGAACTTGATTATCGTATTATAAGTGTGTCAAAAAAATACTGTTAAGTGTGTTAAAAGAATGATTTTCATTTTTTGCCCAATTTTTTGGGAAAATACTAAGTTGTTGCAGATTAAATGTCATTTTTTAGCAAAAATTGTAATAATTAGGGACATGTTTCTTGAGTAATTTTTTGTATAATTCCAGACTTCTGAATAACAGGAACAGTTGGATAATAAGTTTCAATTTTTAATTTTGTAATAATTTTTGGAATATTTTTAGAATTTTTAAAAATTTTAGATTATTGATATTTTTGATTTTATTATAATTTTTGGAATATTTTTAGAATTGATAAAAGATTGTATTTTTGATTTTGTTATAATTTAACTTATAACTTCTGCAATATTTGAAGAATTTTAAAAAAAATTTGTGTTATTTATTTTGTATTAATTTTTTTTTCCTGTGCTTACAAATAATTGTTAGTTTAATATGCATCGCTACCCAAAACAAAAAACAATGGTCTCATAAAAGCCTTTTGTTGAAAACCAAATAAAAATCATTAACCCAAACCGAAGTCTTGATATCTCAGAGCCTTGAGGTTTCACCCCCTTCATTTTTGTTGGTATATAATTAGGGGTCATACAGGGGTCATACAGGTTGGTATATAATTAGCCACATCTATATATTTTACATCGTGTCGACAGTTATTGACACATTGTAAGCTTACCTCAACTTGTATCAAATTAACACTCATAATTTATATTAACTTAAAACTTAACTAAATAAAAAGCTTTGCAAGAATAAACATCACATATAAAAGGTTAATTACAGTTATATAAATAATCCTCGGTATACATGTTTTAGAAGGTTTCTTGCAATTTTTTTTTATTTATTGTCTAAGACTTTTAATTTTTTTTTTAATATTCCATTTAAGTGTCAAACTGTTGTTAGTATTTTTTAAAACAAACAAGTAAAAAAAATTTGTCGTCATATAGAACAATAAATCTTCATAAATGTACGATTAAGTATCAACTAGAATTAATTTTGTTTAAATTAAAATTCAAAGAGCAAGCAATCAACAATTTTAACCAAATGTTTTTTTAATTTAATTTAATTTTAGGTTGGTCTATAAACATAATCATATTATGCATTCCATTTCTTTTATAATTTTTTTATTTATTAAGACTGTTCAAGATTTTAAGTGGAAATATAAAAAAAATTAATTGAGATAAAAAAAATTTCGTGTTTAATTATTTTATTGTAAATAAATTAAGTAAGACAATGAATCTTAATAGGTTTATAGTGTTTGGAATTTTTATTACTCTGGTTCAGTGTGACAATAAGCATTGACGACTACTGTTTTGATATAAAAATGTTCAATGATAACAGAAATACACAATATTTTTTGTTAAATTGGTGGTACTTGATATTGTTGTAGATCATTTTAGATTTTCTTGGCATCGAGAAGAAAGACAGAATAACAGAATTCTAATAACAGTTACAATAACCTTTGCATTTCTTAAAAACCCAAAACACAACTCATTCATTACAGTTTAATAAGATTAAAAGTTTCTAAATATAGATTCTGATATTATTTTAAAAAGTTTTAAGACTATTAAATCTATCTTTTAATTAAATGTATTTAAACTAATGTTGAGTTAATTAGTTTTGACTTTAATGTGACAAATCTGTTTATAAATATAAACGATCAAAGATTCAATGGCATTGCTTGAGTTTTTAATCCGTATAAAAATTGGGATGTACAACTTTTTATTCGTTGGTTCATGAGAATATTATGGTGTTTGATATCGTTAGTAGATATTTTTTTCTAATCGATAAATTGAGCATGGCCTAGTTGTTAACATTTATATTTATTAAAATACGATGTGTACTAGGAATTAGAGAACTGATCAAAACTAGGTATGCATCAATTGATGTATAAAAGGGATATAAGTTGCAGCTAAATGTTTAGAGCACCATAAATTTACAACTAGTGGCTAGGTCAGCCTCTGCATAAACTTTGTCAATATTTTTTCGTTTTTTCTTAACTTAATCAATTTGTTTTAAGTTTTAACCCTATTTATATGTAATTTTTGCTCTGTTATTATACGGGCAACTTGGCGTGGATCCTAAGGCCACAACCCCATCCCAGTAGTTCCAATTGTATTTGTGCATTTTATTATGTGAGAATTTGCTGCCTCCACACCTTTATGACACCACAATCAATGAGACCATCTCCATAATTTTAACAATTTGAATTAGGGTAAATTTTTCTATGACCGATGTCATTCCATGTGTATCGGGTACGATAGCCAATAATCGGTATTTGATTTTTTAGATTTTTATTTCATCTATCCGTTTCCGTTCCTTAAATCATTTTAATTGTAATTAAATGGATGATTGATTCTTCGAATTAAAAACAATGGCTAAGTCTACCGGTCTCTGGATAAGATATACTGACATACCTTACATAATTTATGACCTATTTTGAGGCTGCAAAGTTAAGCAATATGATGTGTGTGTTATTGAGGCCACTGTTGGCACATGGCGAAACATTAATAATATTAAATTTATTATAATAATTAAAAAAAAGCCGGCGACTGGGCAATACATTATCTAAATACACAAATAATAGTTGTGTATTTTACAAAAATTTCAGCTTACATACTTTATTAGATAACAATATAGGACAAGTATTGTAGTATTACTATATATAGGACAAACTGGTCGTTATTTTAAAGACCAATGCTCAGAACATTTAAAAGAATTATGATTAGGACATACAAGCTTAATAACTGTTTTCTCAATAAAGAAGAATTGTTAGTCTTCATGTTGAAACTTAAGGATCTAAACTTGATTTTCTTGAATCGTTTGAAATTCGTAAATGTTTTATTAAAATAAAAATTTATTAAATTTACTAAACGATGTCAAATATTTGCCTTTAACCATCCCAGATCTGTTTCTTAAACAAAACTTTTTAAATTTATTTTCAAAAGTTTCTAAGTTGTGTTGTCATTTTATCTTTTATCAAATACAAAGATGCAGTCATTGGTACATATTTAAAGGATTAATAATTTTTAAGGTTCCGTTTTTATAACGAACTGTAAGATTCTCGGTTTGTTACTTTATTGCTGGTTTTGCTGGTTTCGGCGTTGATTTTTCCAAAAATTTTGTATTTTGAAACTTTATAATTTATTTCATATAATTATCTTCTTAGTAGAGGTTTTGTTATTAATTAAAAAATCGTAATGACTAATAAATATTTCTTTAATGTTTAAATAACAAAATAAAATAAAAACATTGAACTGAAAATGAATTGAAAACATTGTGTTTTGTAATTTTTGGAATCGTTCAATGTAAAGTTTCGCGGTAGCGATTGCAACATTATTCTCTCCCAGTGAGACCTAACTAAATGTTCGCAAATTACGTTATCTTGAACGAAGCCGACCAATTATTTGATGTATTGTAACTGTGTGCTGTATGCATGTTTAAACCTGTCAAATGAGATGGATACGTTTTTCCCTCAAAATTCACTGCGAAGTATTTTCTAAATATTCTTAATACTTTGAAAGGGCCTCCGATTGGAGGATGTAAGCCTGTTTTAATTTTGTCAACTTGAACGAAAACATGATCACAAGACTTTAACAAGTCAGGTACAAAAGCAAGATTGTTGGACTGTCGCGGTTCAGTGGGCTTGAAATTTTTAATGCGTTCTTTTAACAATTGGACAAAACTAGTTTAGTCTACGGAACCTGTAATTGAAAAAGGTGTAAAATATTCCACTGGGACTGTTAATTGTTCTCCATAAACTATTTCCGCTGCTGAACATTTCAAATATTCTTTAATTGCAGTGCGAAGTCCCAAAAGTACTATAGAAATTTCGTTGCCATATTACAACATGCCATTAAAGATGCTTTTAAATCACGTTAAATTCTGTTTGATTGCGGATGGTAGGCTGTTGTCCGAATTCAATGTGTTGCTAAAAGCTTCGACAAGCCCGAGTATAACAGTTTTGATTCTAACTGGGTTCCTTGATCGGTCTTAATTATTAATGGAATACCAAACCAAGAAATATAGTGTTGGCTGACATGGCAGGGATTAGATAAACTGCCGGCCATCTTGTAAATCTGTCCACTTTTGTAAGAAGATATGAACATCCATTGCGGTAACGGACCTACCAAATCCATAAGAATATGTTCAAATCGGACACGAGGAAGGTTAAAGGTGCCAGTTTCAGATTTTGTATGACGACCTACTGTACATTTTTGACAATGAACCCATGATTTCGCCCATTCATTGAAATCTTTATTCATTTTTGGCCAAAAATTTTTTTTGAAATAATTTTTCGTGTTGATCGAACTCCAGGATGGGACAGATCACGTAGAAGGTCAAATATGTTTTTACGCATTGGTTTTAGTACAAAAGGCCTATGTTTACCTATGTTTAACAGAATCCTCCGAACTGTACGATTTGGTCAGTTCAAGCTTGAATTTCGAATTTGGTTTGTGATAAGATAGATTGAAGTTAATCATCTTTTCGTTACAGATTGACAAGAATCTTGAAATTTATTGTTGTACAGTCAACACTAGCAACAAAAGGACATCCTATTCTTGATAGATAATCTGCTACAACGTTGTTTTTTCCACTAATGTGATGTATATTGCAAGTAAACTGTAAAATATAGTCTAAATATCGCGCTTGTCGCGGACTACGCTCTGTTTTAGATGTCAAGCCAGTTATAAGGGGTTTGCGGTCGGTAATTATAGCAAATTGTCAACCTTCAACGAAGTATTTAAAGTGTTTGAGCGAGAGATAAATTTCTAATAACTTGCGGTCAAATGCTGAATATTAAAGCTCGGGTGGCTATGAAAAAAATGACAATGGTTCCCATTTACCATCATTGAATTGCGCCAATACTGCTCCAACGGTCTAACTGAACGCGTCAGTCGTGATACTTCAAAGAGCGTCAACATCTGGATGAGCTAGTAAACTATAACTTTTTAATGCCTCCTTACATTTCTGGAACCTTTTTACACTTTTTATTGGCTGATAATGGTTTTATTGACTGATAATGGTCACCATTGATATTGGTGCTAAAAACGCGCAATGTTTTGGATGAATCTAATGTATAGAAGTTTATTATCCCAATAAATTGTTGTAACTGTTTAACAGAAGAGGGCGATGGTAACTTAGTTATAACTTCAACTCGACTCGACTCAAGATGCTATTCTATTTTTAGAAATGGTGTGGCCCAAAAATTCAAGTGACGATACGCCCACATACGAAAAGAGCCCCAATAATCTTAAATTTGTCTTGTGTTCATCTTCATTCTCACTTGCGATTAAAATATCGTCGATGTAGGTGTAGACAAAATTTAATCCACGAACCCCAAAGTTCATAAATTTTTTAAAGTTTTGACTTAGGTTTCGTAGTACGAAGGGCATCCGATTAAATGGCAGTTTTATACACGTCTTGGGGCGCTTTTCGTATGTGGTGATATGCTTTTACTAAATCTATTTTAGAAAATACTGTACATCCATTTAAACTTAGCGAAAAATTGTGGTGAAGTGAAATTGGATACCGATCTGGTTCCGATCTGATTGTAATGGCATTGAGACTGCCTATATTCGCCACAAGAAAGCCAATCACGGCTATCTTTCTTCGCGACTAAATGAAGCGGAGAAGACGTTCAAGATGCTGAAGGTCTACAAATACCAAGTTGAACTATATGCTCAAATTCTAGTTTAGCTTCGTTGTGTTTTATTGGATTTAACCTTCGAGAATTACAGAACCAAAGTGGTCCATTAGTGACAACATAATGTTCTACGCAATTATTACTGATAGACTGTAGTTCGAACTTTTAACTAACGATGGAAATTCAGACAAAATATTACTAAAACTACTTTCTAATGAATAGGACATCTGCATAGGCGTATCATTTAAACTAAAAATAGCATTAACAGATAGATGAGTTACTTTATCTAACAATTTTAACCCTTAAAGCAAGATCCCTACTTAAAAGTTTCGTATCATATGTATTTACGGTAGATCTATTTGTAGCTGATAGAAAAAATCAAGGTTTTTTATAGCTACCAAATGTTGTATGTGGAATAACTGCGACTGTGTCAACCAAAAATGTCAATTTATTATTAAGATCTCTTACAAAAAAGCTGCGTGTTTTGTAAGTTCCACTGGCCACCGCGGTACCTGCGGAGCTTACTAGTTTGTTCTGTTGTACTAATTTTTTTACAATATATTTTAAAGCCTAGAGAATGGCGTAAAAACCGAAACTAGTTGAGCGTTTTTAATTTTATTTATTTTTAATAAAATTTAAATGAAGTTAGAAACAAAAAGTAATTTTCAATATAATTTAATGGCATCGTCCAGAACATAAACTAAAAGAAAACAAAATTACCAACAAATTCATAAAATAAGACAGCACTTGTTTATACAAGCTTCATTATAAATGATGACAAACAAAATAGTAGGTCAATGACATTGATATCATTATTCACTCTACGATTTTTTAAAAGTTGATTTTCTGCTATTAGACACCGACTAAAAAAAATGAGCCGATTTTGGAATAAAAGACTGCAGGGCTCTAAGTTACGCCAAGATACATCTATTGTCACCATTTTATGTTGAAATCAGGCCATTCGTTGCTGACAAAGCACTTTACAGACTTTGAAGTTTTCAAACATGAACTAGCTAAAACTAGCCTAAATAGCTTCAAGAGCTCTTCAAACAAAAATATATCATAAAATTGGAGGACTGGAGTATGCGGAAGAGTTTTGCGAAAGATTTGCTCGAAAGTAAAATGGTTCCTTGAATAACTAATTATTAAAAAACTACAAACCGTTTGTGCCAATACTTGAGTTAATCCGCCACTGTTTACATGCAGATGTGATTCATTGTAAAAATAGTTAACATAGTTAAATCATTTTTACATATTTAAATTAAAGAATATTATGATGAGCGTCACTTTTAACCAGCAGCAAAATGTTTGAAATCATCGAATTTTCGATCTTCGATAATTTATCATAAAAATCGATGATTTGGTATGTTGGACAGTTAAAAAAAGTAAAATTTCAAAGGAATTATTTTTCGATTCGATGGTGAAGGTGATGTGAAGAGGTAGTGATAACCCAACATTTTGCTGCAGATATAAATTTTTTACGTAAATATATATTTAAACAAACCGCAATTTAATTTGTTACAATAAACTCTTTAAATGATTTCTCGTGCTTTAAACATATAATATTTATTTTTGATTTAACGAAGATTTCGTTGATTTAATGCAATGACGTAGTTTGACATTATTTTAGCTATCAAAGTGTGTGAACTCCTTATAATAAAAATTTTTTTAAAAACTGTTCGCTTTGATGACCCAACAAAAACAAAAAAGTCGTTTTAAAGCACCTAGAGGCAATATAAACAAAACTTAAAATTTTGAAATCCGCTATTCAAATTTTGAAACCACATCTGCGGTTGCATTCTCCTCCCTAATCTTTAAATTCAACTATATCTATTTTTTGCTATTATTATTTTTATTATTATTATTATTTCTGACTGACATATAACAAAAACTTAAACATTTAAAATTAAATAAAAAAAAATTATTTTGTCATCATAAATCATTAAAGGATTAAAGTTATTTAAAAGCAGAAAAAAATATTATTTTATATATCGCACAGATTAAGTGAATTTTTTTTTTCATTTTTAATTTAATTTAAATTTAAATATTTCTTTTTCCTATTTCATGTACATACAGTGATTTTGATATGTCATATTTAATTGCAGATCGTGAGAAAGAAAATCTAAAAATAATATATTTATTTTTGTTTTGTTTATTTATTATTTTATTTATAAATTATAATGCAAAGTGAAAGAAACGTAGTAGAGATAGTTCGGTGTTTTATTTACATTTAAAGATAAGAATTCTGAATATTTTAGTTTAATTTGTTGCAGTGATATGGGTCATTTGCTATATACTAAACACGTTTAAGAATTGATTTGCAAACTTAACAAAACGAGTTCGTTCTGGATTTCACATTTATACGAAAAGCTTTGTTTATAATATTTTTAATTAATAAAAATTTATATCACCCTACAGTAGAATCATCTCATTACGCATATATGTACGTTTGTATTGTATTGATATCCTTACAATTCACTACTCAAAAACTTTTGCTTCGCCTTCATTCCCCTATTAAAATTTTTAAATTAATTAAACAAAATACTTTGTTTTTGACATACGAAACTGTTTATATGATGATTTTTAGAAAAATTAATAAATATTTTTTGTTTAATTCTTTCTTGTGACGTTTATCACATCGGATTTTTTGAGTTTCAGCTAAACCATAAAAAATGCTTTTTAATTAAGTTAACCCTTTATGGAAAATGTGCGTATAAAAACAATACAAGCGAAAATGTAATGATTCTTTTTTGGTATAGATAGAAAATCACGTGGCGCGTGTCTAAATGTTTTAGATAGTTGTGTCTAGGTAATATTAGCATAGCTTTGAACCATTAGGAAACATTGCTTTGTTTTTTTAATTCTGCATAAAACAGCTTTAAAGTTAGGGGCTACTAAATGGGATCAGTTGTTTGGAAGTGAAACTCGTTTGTGCTGTAAAAACAAAACGTAGTTCTGACCCTCACGTTCGTGCTGTTTGTTTTGGAAAAGTTCTATCTAACGAAACAGGGTACTTTTTGTAACATGCACAAGAAAAATTGAATTTTGTTCTTAAATAAAATAACCAAAAAATATATATGTTACACAGAAACCTAAAATATATTTTTCATTCTTCGAAATAGTAGTTGTTGCTTTCGGAAATTGTTGCACACGAAAAAATATGTTAATCATCAAAACAAGCACACAATATATGTTTTAAGTTGACAGAATATTTAAACCGTAAACTAAGAACGCCTCTTCATATGAGATTTTTAAACTTCAAAAAGTTATAAAGCTATGTGACACTGACACATTACATACAGCATTGAGAAGCAAAAAATCAATAATTTATTTATTGCAATAATAATAATAGTTTAACTATGTATACATATAGTATAGCAAAACAATTTAAACACAACGCAAAAGAATCTGACTTCCAAGAAATAACAATTATTTTGATTTTTCAAAATACAAATCAGTTGTGAATATATTTTTTGTAAAAACCCTTACGTGGATGAATATGTTTTTTAAAACTTCTAAGAATAATTTATACTGTTGATAGATTGTTTGTAGCCGGATTGCTATGTTTATATTTTTTAAATTAATTTATATTATAATATTTTTTATTTAAACAATAACTTATTTTGTGACACTTTACATGTTTGATCGATTTTTTGAAATCTAATTTGGAAAATTGGTCGATTTTATGAAATAAAATTTAATTTTAGCAGTTTAGTACCTTTTAGCAGCGAACAGGAATCTACTTATAATTTTGAAGAGAAATATTACAACAGAGATGGCGCACTTTAGTTTATATTTAAATTTTTTAAATTTGTCCAATCAATTATATAATTTTTTTAAAATGTAATTTTAATTTTCAAATTAAAACAAATTCGTTGGTTGAAGCCTAATTATTTTATTTATAAAATTTATTTTAACGTTTCGATATAATTTATATCATCTTCAGAAAATGGTAAAAAACTATAACAAAATGAAATAAAAAAAATTAATTAAAAAATAAAAAAAAAAAATAAAATAAATTTAAAAAATAAAATAATTAGGCTTCAACCAACGAATTTGTTTTAATTTGAAAATTATATAACTAGCATTTAAATAAATACTTAATAAATTTAAAAATGTGTATTACTAGAGCGAAAAGACATCGTTGTTCTTTAACTCAAGTTTCCTATTCATTGTTCAGTGTGGGTTTTTAGACGTGGTCGTTAATAAATTATTTTGCACGTCAAAGTTTTTGTACTCTTACTATAACATCTCACTGCAGAAATTCACATAGTCATAAGATGCGGATAATTCAGGTTGAGGAGAAATCATTAGAACAAGGTGATTGGTATCTACCCCAATTTTTATCCTAAAATAATTCGATCACAGAGATTACTTTTTGACTTTTAGACCACTCGTAAGACATAAAACTAATTTTTCAACAACCCTCAACTCTCTAAAAATAACACGTTTAAGAATGAGTCTTTCCCTACCACTTTAATTTTAATTGAATTTTTAAAATATTTCCTATAAGTTAAAAATTTCAGTAAAATTATAAAAATTATTCTAATAAATCACATTTTTGTACTTATGTACGGATACCTTTAACGTAAACTAGTAATTTTGAAAAACGACGTTTTAAAAAATGGATGTTGATCATTAATTAACTCATTACATCTCAAAAAGTAATTTTTGATACAAGTGTATTGAGTTCTTTCCCAAAACTGTGTTACACTTTTGAAATTTTTGAAGTAAAACTTCTTTAGGCGCGTTTTAAGAATTTTGCAACGGAAAGACAAAAAACGAATATTATATTCGGCAAATATACGATACAATTCAATTATGACACACATATAAATGTCGACATATAAATGTCGGAAGTAGTCATTTGAACAGATATATAACCATATATATTCGTCTCTATCATACTACAGTCTGATTTTGAATTTTAAACATATACATGCACACAATTCCAAAAAAACTTAAGTAGACATTTAAACACAATAAAATAAAAAAGAAATTAGAAGTAAAAAGGGCAAACGAATATTATGTTCGGCAAGTATGCGACAATTTGATTATGTGTATTGTATTTTTTATACGCTTATTCAGTATCGTATTAAATGTTATATGAGTTGGACGTGTCGATCTTAGATTTAAATATCTAATAATATAATATTCGTAATATTTTATTGAGTTTCGTAATTTTTTAAATTTATATTTTGAATTGTTTTAGTTTTTTGAAGTAAAACTTCTTTAGGGCTGGTTATAGTAGTCATTGTGGTCATGGTAGCCATGGTAGTCATGGTGGTCATGGTAGTCATGGTGGTAATAGTTGTCATGGTGGTCATAGTGGTAATGGTGATCACGGTGTTCACGGTGGTTATGGCGGTCATGGTGGTCACGGTGGTCATGGTGGTCATTGTGTTCATTGTGGTCATGTTGGTTATGGTGGTCATGGTGGTCATGGTGGTTATAGTGGTCACGGTGGACACGGTGGTCATGGTGGTTATGGTGGTCATGTTGGTTATGGTGGTCACGGTGGTCATGGTGGTCATGGTGGTCATAGTAGTCATGGTGGTTATGGTGGTCATGGTGGTCATGGTGTTCACGGTAGTCATGATGGTCATGGTGTTCACGGTGGTCATGATGGTCTTATTGTTCATGGCGGTCATGGTGGTCATGGTGGTAATGGTGGTCACGGTGGTCATGGTGGTCATGGTGTTTAGAGTTTGCATTCCGGGCTTTCTCGGGCGGGAAAAATATTTGTGTTGATTAAATTTGTTTTGTTAAATAGAAAAATGAGTGCTGTAATCTTTGCACGCGGTTGAAATAAATTTCTTTGGCTACTGTGGCAAGTATTAATAAAAAGATGAAATATAAAATAAATATGTCATATTGCAATTTAGAGTTGCATTTCTTGATAATATAATTTGCAGCATGTGTAATAAAAAGTAATATTTACATAATGTATTACAAAGTCAATTCAATTATTAACATAATTGAAATATTAAATTAGAGGTTTATGACAAATTTGCTAAATTTTTTGAAAAATGCATCAATTGTTGTACCAATTGTTAAATTAAGTGGACATGTATTCATCGTGAAATTTAATTTGTAATACGTTGTAAGACTTTGAAAAACATGTAAATATGGCTTTTTATTACACATTGTTGCAAATTATATTATCAAGAATATTAGAAAGAAACTCGAAATTTCAATATGACATATCTATTTTATTTTAAATTTAATATTTTTAGTAATACCTGCTGCAGTGGCCAAAGAAGTTTTACTTCAACAGCGTGTAAAGATTACGCACTTCATTTTTTTTACATTTGACAAATGATTATTTAACATTTATGTTTTTTTTAGAAATCAACAATTTTTTTAAATTGGCGACTTTCAAAATTAATTTAATTAATTACTGTCTTTTAATCTATTTAAGCAGAAATGATAAAAAATTAGAATTTTATTCGGACTAAAAATCTATAAAATTAACTATTTCAAGAAAACGAAAGAATGACTCTTTGTAAATTTGACATATTTTAGAGTAAGAATAGAACTATTTTTAGAAAATAATAGGTTTAAAATTCAATTGAATTTTGACCCTAGTATGGTTTTTTCAAAAAGTTTTTTAATATTTTAATTTTAAAGTTGATTAAAAAAAACGTTGAATTAATTTTTTTTTCTAAAGATTAACTAATCACCTATCAAACAAAAATAAAGTATGTTTAAATTGGTATAGTCGTTCTTGTGCAATTTAAATTTAAAGTTAAAACGGATAGTCAAAAATTTTATATTTCATGCATGTTGGAGTGACCCTTCCCCCCCGCTTAGACAATTTCATTTGAAAAAATTCTTAAACAAGATTGTATTTCTATATATTCCATACTACTTATATTCCAAATTTCAGGAAAATGAAATAAAGTCAAGTTTTCACAACTCGGTTTAGAACACATTTTTCTTCTCTAATTAGTTTTTTTATGAATCAAATCCATATGTTTAGGATTGAATCCCATCACTTAACACAATAGCTTTCAATATCCCCAGATATCATGTAAACCGTTTTCTTTTTACTATTCACAAGATAAAAAACGGAGTAGTAATTGTCAAATTGTTGTAATGCTTTCTCCTTAACATCAACTATGCGTACATTTTGTCTTTGTGAATTTCTCCAATGAGAAGTTTTAGTAGGTGGTTCTCGGTCTCTCGGTGACATTACTCTCGATCAAATTCACGTTCTTTGGTTCATCTGCGTATTATTTGATTGGCCAAGTACTTAAATATGGGACTAAGTTTTTACCTGGAACCAGTACTAACTGCTTATCTATTAATTCAATGGGCATACATTTATAGTAACCGTGATGCAGATGTAGACAAGTTTAAGTAGCTGGGAAGGGTTTGCCTTATATGCAAATATTTTACATACCATAAAGTCAAACTCATGTCTTTTGACGTCTTGTTCGCCTATTATGTTCAGAACTTCGTCCACCACAACTCTTGAAACAAGAGCAAAAACCTATCTTGTTAGTGCCAAAGCTAATTTTGCACACAATCTCACACATTTTTTTCAAATACTAGGTAGTTTTAACACAAAAGAAAAATAAATATAAATAAAGAAATAAATTTTTCATAACCAATAAAAATGTAAATAGTTTTAACTATCACCTATATATAAATTCGATTTAATTTTCAACTAGTTTTAAGTACGCTGACATTCGAATTAATTTTTATTGAAACGCGTACTTAATTACAGTTAAATTCAAAAAAAGAAAGGAAAGTGTGATTATCAAGAAAAATTGTTTAGATATATTACCAGTGCTTGTACAACACTCCCCCATAGTGCCATCACAGACGGAACGAAACGAAAAGAGATTAAAGGAGATTTCGTATGCCGTAGCATTAAAAAACGAGTGGAAGTTCTGGTGATTCAATCTGCTCGAGTAGTTGCAACTGAAGTTAAAGGTGAACGTTTGCTAATTAAGATTAAAACTTAAATTTCATATTTTTCTGTCGTTTTACTGGCGTCTGCGTTGTATTTTCCAACTTCTGAAGGAGTGAAAAAGGAAGATAAAAACTTGAAGGTTTACGAAGAAGTAGATTGGGCGTTGTTTGTAGGAGACAGCACTTCGACTGGGCGACTAAGAGTTGTACTGAAAGACGATGAAGGTTGAGTCAAGATATCTTCAGATTCTGACCTAAAACAAGGTTTTAACCTGTCGATGGAAACTCGCATATGTTGACATTTACGATTGTCGGATAGCATCCATATATAAAGGGGAAAATATTATCGTATGTTTAACGAATGCATCGTGAATAATTTGCATAACATCAGTTTAAGCAAAATCAAATTGTAATTATAAAAATTGTTAGATACTAAGTCTACAAAATAATAATACCACCATCTATTGTAAAAGTATTATCTCAGATTTAAATTGCAAACTCTCAGAAAAAAACAACTAAATCAAATGGTTTATGATATGGCTAAATATTACCTAAAACTCTACTAATATTTAAATTAACCGCGATATCTACTAAATGATTTAGCAACAAGCCTATCATAATGTCAGAATAATTAGCCTAAATTTTATTTGGACAAGTTGGATTTGTTTGGAGCTATTAGTTATCATTAAGAAGCGAACTTTCATATAGTAATAAGATCGAAAGTAAAAATAAAGTAATTAGTTTGTCCAATAACTTGTATGCCTTTGAATTATCGATTGATCTAATAAATTACAACAATCAATCTTCATCGTCTTACAACTATAACCTACATTAGAGAGAAAGAAAATTCCAGGTAGCTGTGCTGAAACAACGATCAATGGACCTCCCTATGGTAAGGACCGCCCTATGAAGGCTGAAGCGACTTACGAACTAAAACACTGCGTAAGAATACATTTGAGCTTTGAGAGCTTTGAAACGAAAACTTTTTCAGAATAGTGCCTTGATGCGATAACGGCCCGAAGGTGATCGAAATGTTGTATCAGCTGGGAAACAAGATCAGATTGTAGAATTAAGTTGGTATTTTTGCAGAAAAATTATTCAGGAAGGGTTTGCGTACCATAAACTAGTTCTGCAGATGAAGATTGGAAATCTCATGACAAGTGGTTCGTAAACCAAGTAGGATTAAAGGTAATAGCCGTGTCCAGTATGTCCTTTCGTATGCCATGATATTAGATTTGACTGTCCTATGCCAACGTTCAATGAGACTGTTACATTTAGGATTGCACTTAGTAGTGAGTTTATTTTTATTTATTAGTTAGACATGTTTAGCACACTAAATATGAAATATTCATTATTCAGACTCTTTAAATATCCGAAGATACCATGTCAACTATAAAGGAAGGAGATGAGGAAAATGGAAGGAATGAGGATATAGGGATAACTATACTAATTCTTTTAAATGACGATGGACATTTTTTTTAAATGCCTGAGGGGAAAATTCATCGGGAAATACAGAGGAGGGCATTCAGTTCCCCAATTTGGCCACTCTATTAAAATAGTCGTTCTGAAAGAACACAGTTCTAGAACGAGGTATTTGTACAATAAATGCATGGGATAACACGGCAGTTCTTGTTTGTCGATTATACTGCGTACACGATGGAAGGATATTTTGAATTTCCTTAGAGGAAAATTCGCTAAAGTTATATTTATAGTAGAGTGACAATTCAGCCATATTTCTTCTGTGCTGGAGTGAATCAAGCTGGTCTGTTAGTTCGGTATTACCAATCAACCGTATCGCTTTGCTCTGTCCAGAATCTAGACATTTTATTGTTGACTGACAAGCACCTCTCCAAACATGACAGCAGTATTCCATACATGGACGAATAAAAGACTTGAAGATTAGCAAAATTTGATCGGGATTGAAATACTTTTTAGATCGACTCAAGAATCCTAATTTTTGCATTGCGGATTTAGCGAGGTTGAACACATGTTTATTCCATTTCAGGTTATTTTGAATATCCACTTCAAGAAATCTAACTGATTCGACCTCACGCAATTCCTCATGGTTTATCTTAATAGGGAAATTTTTATGTCGCTCTATTCGTGAGTTTGGTTTTGGTTAGATTAAATGAAACAAGATTACGATCACTCCATTCCATTATACAATCCAGGTCTTTGTTGATAGAATTAATTAGCAGCTCTCTATCAGTGGTAACTGCAGTATGATATTGAAATTTAGGAGATGCATGTGATGCATGCAATGTGCTGTCATCAGCGAAACTATGGATTGGGTGCACTTGGAAATAAATAAACTTTAATTTTTTTATTGAATTTTTGTTATTTTTTATTTATCTGTTGTTACCACTATTTTATTGCGTTTGCGTTCGAAGCCTATGAGTTTAGAAAACTCACAAAAGAGATTGGATTCGAATTG
The DNA here is from genome assembly GCA_963693315.1 of Diogma glabrata. Lineage (NCBI taxonomy): Eukaryota > Metazoa > Arthropoda > Insecta > Diptera > Cylindrotomidae > Diogma > Diogma glabrata. The sequence continues at coordinate 357,087,061 of OY856187.1, read as the reverse complement.
GGAGCCCTGATCAGTGACGATTACTTAAGGTATTCCAAAACGAGCGATTCAATTAGAGTAGAGTTCTGAGGCTACCGTTTCAGCAGTGATATCTGAGGTGGGGATGGCCTCGGGCCAGTGAGTATAGCGATCAATAATTGTAACACAATAATGTTTGTCCTCAGAAGTAGGAAGTGGACCAATGATATCCATATGTCCACAGTCCACAGGAGATTGTGTGTGCCTAGAAACCTTGGCCTTTGTGCAAGTCATGCAGTTCTGTGCCATTAGTTTGACGTCATTTTCATTGGATGGCCAAACGACCCTATCCGTAACAACTTTGACAGAACTGTTAACCTCTGGATGGGTTAATTTGTGTAGGCTATTAAAAACAGATTATATAATTGATTTGGTGTATAAGGACGTACGTTATTACAAAACAAAAACATGTTAAAATATCAGGACCAGAGTTCGCCACAAAGGCACGAGACAACTTACAAAGTAGTTTTTGAACATATTTCTGTTCTAATCAGGTTCAGTGTGCAAAGTTTATAAATGTTATGGGTTTTAACATGAATTCTGTCAAATTGATTGGCGTTATTAGCAATTTTATCGCAGGATTGTCCTTTACGGGTGACTTGTGCAACTTAGCTGTTAAATGCGATGTTGAGAGATTATCGCGTTTTAACACCACTGCAGCTCTATTCCGTCCTAATTTGTTTACTGCAAGTGATCATGCTTCGGCTTTTAATTTCTGTTTTCGAACTGCTTATTTCTATTAAAAGCACTCTACTCTTTTGATATTAATTAAACAGATTGAGTCCTTAATAGTAATTAAGCAGCTGGTTGCGAACGATATTGTGATTGCAGGATCACTTCTGCTACAATTTGTTATACTGTCACTTGCTTTAGGTCTCTTGCCCTCAAACAAGTTATAAGATTTGCCTCAAACAATTCATCCACAGTCATCCAATAATCTTCCCAAACACTTACACTTACACTAAATGTCAACTTATCTATACCTTCGTCGTCATCAGAATATGACACAACGCTCTTCAGTTTGAAGTGGTTTCCATTAAACTATTTTTCTAGTTTTTCGATAAAAGGTTTCACCAGCAACTCTTTACCTCATGCTAGATCCTCTGCGATTACCATGATTTTTGCAATTTCAAAGTTCTTTCACTTCTGCTTTAAAACTTGCCGTCTGTAGATAACTTTTGCAAGGAATCTCATGTGCCAGCTATTACCAGTTCCACTGCCAGGTCGTAAAACTTTTTCCAGTCTTCCTGGTTGATCCTTCTGACCTTTAAGCGTCAACGGTAAGTCATTCCGTCTTTCTTTTATTTTGTTCATGTGGCAGGATGGTTAGACATGGCGCTATGTTGGTACGCCCCGACTCTTAATAACGATGGGCTTACTGCGATTTATTCGAATGTGCTACTGCATTCGCTGCTTATGGGCCGACTGCTACAAGCGATCTACTTCAGGTCTCAATTAACACTTGCTGGCCGTCAGTGTAATCACCTCCTCGGCTATGATTCAGGGTCACCGAATTATATAAAGTAATCAACCGTTGGGCTCCGAATTTGACTCTAATATCTCAAAAAAACTAATTCTTGACTAACTAAAATTTCCCATATTTGAAACCCATGCAACAAAGGGTTAAAACAAAAAAATTTTTAATCTTTTTAACTTAATTAAAATAAACACTTTAAGTATATTATTTGCAAAGTTATTCTTTTGAAATATGATACTTAGAAAAAAATAAAAAAAAACGTAAATAAGATCTGTCAAAAAAATAATAATAAAAAGATTTCATTAATTTTTTTATTAGAAACGAATTTTATTAAATTAGAAAAGTAAATAAAAAAAAAACTGAAAATGTGTTTTTGTGACATTAATTATTTATAGAAAAAAATTGTGTTTCTACTAATGTGTTTTGTAGATGTGTAGATAGATGTAGTTGTTCCAGAAAAACCTTAAAAATCTTATGAAAATAAATAGAAAATAAAAAAAAAATTAAATTGTGTTTGTTATTGTTTTTAAAGTTTGTCTGTTATACAATTTTAATGAGTGATTTTTAAATTTACATGTTGAAATATGATATTGTTGATTCTGATATATCTGCATATGGGAGCTAGAAATTTTGTCAAAAGAAAAATTTAATTAATATTTCCATTTTTTTTTTAAACATTGTGTTTGTGTAAATATCTGTTTTTGAATATTATTTAACAAGTATTTTTTTTTTGGTTTTAATCAAACACGTGTTGAATAGAAGGTTGTTTTTGTATAACATTTATTTCGGTTTAAATATCAAATTAAAAATAATTGAAATTCTTCTTTCAACATATTTAAATTCATTAAATAAACAATGCGAATAAAATCAAAATAGAAATGTCATCTTAATGTGTTTTATCTTAAGAAACATTTAAGAAAATATATATAAATCCATTCATGAAATTATCTCTCTATTTTAAAAAATAATAGAATCATTTTCGTTTTTTTACATAAACAAATCGAAGTGCTTAAGAAAGTTTTAAGAAAACATCATCTTACATATTATTTATTCTCTTTTAAATTTTTTTTTTCAATTTCGAGATGTCATCTAACAAGTGTTTTCTTACATTATAACAACGTTAAATTTATTTATGGATTATTATTTCGTTGTTATTTTAAATTGTTTTGTTTGCATTTTTTTTTTTGAAAAACACTTAAGAAAATAGTTTGGTTGATTTTTTCGTTTTATTGGAATTTAGTTCACTTATTTGATTACAATTAGGACTGGTGGTCGTAAAATTCTTTGACCAATTGAATAAATGTATGATGTCATGTTGTCCATTGTCATATATAGAGCAGAGATCAATAATGATGAGCTTAATTGTTTTCTTGAAAATATTAAGCTCGACCTAAGTTTTGCTAGTGTCGTTATCGGAGATATTGACGGAAGTCGTTCTGACGGGTTGGTCGGCGGTGACTGGTGATCAAATACTATGTTTTTGCAACAGTCTGTTGTGGCATCGGGTACCGCTTGCGTGTGTATATCTCGTATGTGTTCCTTATAGGCCCTGAAGGAATATAACATTTTCTTTGTCCGGCTCATACAACCAGTTAAAACAGATTGTTAATGTGTCTTATTACTGGTTGAGGCTTGCAAATGTTTGGCATGGGTGATCGTAGTGTGGTTTCACTGGTTGTATTATAGATTCGGTGTGAAGTTGATTTACGTTTACTATTAGGTCGGCCAGTTTGTTCAATTCACAATGAAACATTTTGTTTTGTTTTTAGTTTCCCTCACGGTTTTTTAAGTCAAATTGGCACCGCATATTTAGTTATTTAATCATGATCCTAGGTAGTCGACCACTAATCAATTTCAAGATATTATACCGATTCTAGAGCATTAAGCATATATTTCTAGGTGGGTACAGAACGTCAGCAATCAGCATATTATCATCATTCCAATATTTTTCAAGTGTAAAATGTGTTATAAATTTTCCAATTCCTAGTAGTGGCAGAGTGACTGTTGTTTTTTTAGCTGACAGTTCAAGCTCTCTCTCTCACCCTCTCTCTCACGGTGAACCAGCTATAAAGCGTGAACAGATATTTATATATGTGATGTGGTTAACATTTCAAAGTGAAATAAGTGTGAATGCACTTCGAGGTCACAACGTGAAGCAGGCAAAGCTTAACTTCTCACAATTGATTTTATTATATTTAAATAAAAACAAAGCATAGGCAAATTTATGAATTGCACAATAAACTGTTCATAACTGAAGCAAAATTATTGAATTGAATCTAAAATTATTGATTTGAATATTTTTAGGATCTGTATGAATACCCTCTGCCGTAATCTTGTGTCCAAAATATTTAACTTTTATGGGACTTTGCTTTAAATCAGCTGCTTGCAACCTTTTAGTAGATGTCCCATTAGTAGAAGCCTTTTAGTAGATTTCTCATTAATCTCTCGAAAGTTGCGGGAGCGTTGCATTACCCAAATTGTATCACATTAAACTGCCATATCCCATTCCCTACACTGAACGCCGTTTGCTCCCGATTTTCCTCTGCAACTTTCACCTACCAGTACCCATTTTGCAGATCCAGTGTTAAAAAAACCTTGACCTCGGTAAGGCATGCTTTGTATCATCCTTGGTAATGGGTAGCTATATCCTTCTTAGTAACTGTATTTAATTTTCTATAGTCAACACAATATCACAAAGTTCCAACTTTTTGTTAACTTACAGCACAGGTGAGCTGCAGGGACTGTCTGATTGTTCCATTACACAAGCTTCTTTCATATCTCTCACCATTTTATCAGCTCCTTCGCTTTTGCTAATATCTGTTTATTTTTGCACAAATTGTTCCATTTCGGCCTTTTGTTGTTTTGTGTTGACCGAGCTGTTGATGTTTTTCTGCTCGCATTCCATTATTTTAGCTACCTCTTCGCATTGTCCTATTTTTTTATTTAGCGCATGGTTTTTGTTGTGACACATTAAAAATTAAAATAGATAGATTTTACAATGAAATCTAATTGGCTACCAAATTTCAATAGACTTTTAGCGTAATCCAGGGTCTAGCGCGAGGCGCTTGTATATCCACACACCCCTTTTTCTGTGTATCTGACACATTTAAAACAATTACTGGTATTTTGTAGTCAGTAACTGATCTAACTAGTATTTTTCCTATAACGACTTCTTTAAAATTTTGATCTTCAACATTTTGATCTTCAAGAGACAAACTCTTTTGATCTTCCACATTTTTCTAAAATGATTTTTCCTTATAGAAGTGGAGACTTTTCTCAGTGATCTAATATTCTGTACTCTTCGTTATTAAACTGGAGTGGCTTAACATAACATTTCCGTACGTAAGTACTCCTTTTCCATCATCAATAACGAATCCGTTTGGCTTCATGAAGTCTTTTCCCAGTACAATTTCATCCACAATATCAGTTACAAAACACTTCAGGTTGAAAGTGGGTATTCCCGATTATCATAGTTCTTCCCGGTCAACATGGAAACCTTTTTCTTACCTTTGATACTTGCACTTTCCCCAGCTGCTATTTTCCTTCGGTATCTCCCTGTTGGTTTTATTTTACCCTTCACTACATCTGTATGGACAATTGTATTTGTTGAGTCCGTAACTAATGTGATGATACAATATTATACCTAACAGTAAAGCTGTCACCACCTCACATATCGATGCTGAGCTCGTTCTGATTTTGCTCACATTTCTGCATTCCCGCGAATATAACCCAAATAACCACACAAACAGCATCGAATTCGGTCAATTCTTACACGTCTCCTGTGGTCTTGGCTTGTAATTGTCTTTACCCAACTCTTCCCGGCGTATTGTGTTCGATGATTTTATGATGTCTTACGTGGTTTCATTTGTCAAGGCACAAACAATAGTCATTTGTCGCTTTTGATGACAACATTACCGCTCTCCTTGTTTCTGGATCACAAATAAACGCATAAACAATAGTCGCTTGTCCCTTTTGGTGACAACATTACCGCTTTCCTTGTTTCTGGATCACAAATACCACCAATAAACGCCTCTTCATTTGCTCTATAAAATACGGCGGAGTTTTTGAGTGTGCCAAATGAACAAGTCTCTCTACTTCCGAGGAATAGCCATGTAGAAATTCTCCATTTCATTGGAAGGGAACTTTTAGCTCAATCCTGTATGGTCACTGCCATATTTACGTTTCAATGCTTTCATTACCTCTGCATAACTTTTGTTGTGACTTTCCGGTATACCGACTGTAATGCTTCATCTGCTTCCCCCTAATGTGCAACTATAATTTTTTTTTATTTGGAAAGTAAAATAAATAATCAATGCAACAAGACGTTTTTCGGCGTTCCAAACATTTGGATCTGCTGGGGTCTCGAACTGGAACTTAAACATGCCAAAAGATGTGTTACAGTCACATATGATTTGTTGTATCACATGTGAACTCACTTTAGCTGTTTCAAAATCTTGTAACCTCTCCTCTTAATCATCAAACTTTTGAATTTCAATTTGAATTTTCTTGTCTTTTGCCTCGAATGCCGTTGACATTTGTAGAAGTTTCTTAACCAAATGTTGATGTATTGTAATGTTTATATATTATAATAATAATTTATATATATTTTATAATTTTAGGTTAAATCCATCAAAATGGACATTGGTTTATTATAATTAGTGGCATCATTTTTTGTATCTTTTTTTAGACACATCATACACGCTAGCAAACTTACATATTTCGGAACATTTATATATATACCTTTCTTGCAGGGCAAGTAGACAAGGTGACCAGACGCACTACTTTCGGGAGTACAGTACTCCCTTGTTTGCCGTAGTCCTTTTGTATTCCTTTTGGCAGTTTTGTGCTTCTAGTTCTTCTCAAATATTGGAAATTGTACTGTAAAATATATATAAAATATTCAAGTACAGAATTTTATTTCATATAAAACTGTTGAGGATGTTCGGATTCTAAAATATTTTAAAGTTATGTGTTCATCAAGATTTAACGAACAATTTGTTCCAGTATCTGTCCAATCCAAAATCAGTAGATTGGAGGAATATAATCCGGGAGTAACACAACAATTTTCTAAGGAAATTTTGAATTTTTATAAAACCTGCTTACATTATATGGAGCATTGAACTGATAGACTTAGTGGTTTTGTCCTATTTGTTTTGGACTTCGTAGCAGAATAAAATCAAATAGGATAAAGTAAAAGAAACTTTAAAATTTCTCGAAGCAGAATGCTCAATTAATATTACTAATGATAATTAGTTATTTGACTAAATAAAGATAGTTGTTTTGCGCATAGAATAATAAGTTTGTGAGATGCCGTGAAGATGATGTTGACGTTAATAAGAGTTGACGTTTAAGACAGAACCAATGCCATTTAAAAATTGTAGAAATTGCTTTGTCTTGCTGGTACTAACGCCAGTGTAGAAAGAACCTTTTCATTAATTAATGAATTTTGGGGATAAGAAAAATTCCAATTACTGTTGGAGTGATTGTGAGCTATTATTTTCCACAAAATGTAACTCAAAATTTACGTGCGAACAATTTGTGGATGTTCGTATGAAAAACAAAAGCCTTAAGACAATTTAGTCAAACAATAAATATGAATAGAATAAAGTAATCACTCAGGAAATAGGAAATTATTTATTTTATTATTTCCAACATTGACATTTTAGCAGTTTAAGTTTGTGATTTAAAAATGAAGTACCTGGTTATTTTTAAAATATTGTGACAATTATGGAGCAAGATGCACAAAAGAACATCGTTTTGGCGAATACCCTTTAAAGAAAATAGTTCCACTAAAAGAATATTAAACACCTGAATAAATATGAAGTTAAGAAAAACAAAATAACACGCAACAGGAAATTATTCTTTAGCTTATAAGAAAATAAGTGCAGTCAATTAAAGAATAGGAAAATAAACAAATTAGAAAGAATAGATTTCAATAGATCTCATACCTATGGGTGAACATATGATGATCGTGTTATTGTGTTTTTGTTTATAAAGGTTAGTTTTTGTTCTAAAAAATTGTTTAGTGATTGTCTAGTATATATAAAACGTCGTGTTAGGTATTAGAGATAGACAGTCAGTATTAAATTGAAAGCAAAATAGTGCAGTTTTAAATTGGAAGCTAAACAAACAAACAGCAATGACACAAGTAAGTCACAATATAAGGGGAATAAAATAATAAAGAGATTTTCATAAGTGAAGAATTATTGTGAATATATAAGAACAATTAGGGGAATAATAAAAAGAGAAATATTTTTATAAAAAGATAAAACTTTGAATGAATAAAAATTATAACGTATAGAAAATCCGACAAACAAAAAAAACAATTTTTGAAAATTTATTCGAATGCACAAAAGTATGAAATTATTTTTAAAAAGTTTTTCTGAGACGCAAAAGCGCCTCGAAAATTGCTATATAAGCCCCTTTCACTTATAATTTATATAGATCAAATTTTTGAGCTATCTTAGCAGATAGATCTTGAAAAAGATTTAAATTGTCAAGAGATAAGCGTGGGAACGATACATATCAAAGAAACAAATTTATTTTCGTAAATGTATGCGTTTTCGATTCTTTGCAATTATAGTCGTGTTCAATTTGATTGAAGCAACTGAAACAACTGAAAAATTAAATGCAATTGTTATTGTTTTTTCAGTTATTTCAGTCAAATCGAACGCACCTTATATCGCGTCTTTACACCTCCGTGCTACCGTTGACGTAATAAAGTTCATCCGCCAGTTCCCCTATAATTTTAAAATTATTGGTAGTGGACTCACTACCTTCACTCGCAGAGTTTTTCCTGGCGTTTCTCCACGACTGATACTGTTATACTGGATAATGTTTATACAATATTTGCAGGCTCCGATCTTTTGTATTTTTCTGAATATTCTCTCCACTATACAAACATTTTAAAAACTGTTATCTTACTAGTTCATACAAATTAATTTAAACCAACAAATCTCTTAAATCTTAGAACTCTGCCCACTTTAAACACAATTATGTAAATAAATATAATTAAGATTAATATTTATTGTTAAATCCAAAGTGAATCAATTATCACTAAAATTATGTTATTGAAGCATCCGGTAAACAAATGTTTTATTTATAAAATAATTTCCATAAACTACATAAGTGGGCGGAAAGATAAGTAACAATTGCTGTTTGTACAAGATTTTATTTTGTTTTAAGATTATGCAGAATTGTTTTAATAAAACTAATTGCTGTTAAACATTAAGTATAAAAAAAATAACGCAAGCTTAAACTAAATCTCGGTGTGCTTACGTGCTACTATTTCTCTTCCTTTTTATTGAAAACTTGTTTGTTGTGTTGAATTGAACCTAACCATGATGACATATTTGCTTGTTAGCAAGTTAATTTATTGCCAAAATAAATACTTTCTTAATATTTCATTTTTATAAGAATGATAATAGTAGCTACATATGATTTTTTATCGCCATCTGGTATTGATATGTATATTTGTTCGAATGGTAAGATTTATTTGAAATAATTTTTCAATTCTATTTTGTACCCTTTTGTGTTTATGGTTTTCTTTTAAATTTATTAAGTAATTTGTGTAAATAAATATAATTTTTATGTCGCAAATTACAATAGGAAATGTGTTGCTTAAGGGCGTCGGGATGTGTAGAAATTAAGAAATTTTCTTTATCTTGAATTAAATACTTCAAATTTTTGACTAGCTGTTACCAAAAATTTTTCTTACCTCTAATATTAGAAAAAGTTATTACAATAAAAGTATAAAAAAATAGTTTGATTGAACGCAAATCGAAGGTTATAACAATGAACAAGTAATATCTACTTCTACAATAACGAAGAAAATCAGCTAAGTGGGCTGATGTCGGTACTCTCATCAAGACAGAAAAAACTTATGCTTTCTTTATTTTCAAAATCAAAAGAACTGATGCAGATTTAAACCCAGCTTCCTTTACATATTCCCTGTGTTGTCTCTTTGTTTTCTTTCTCTGAGGACATAATACGCTCGCATGCATCTGCGAACGTAAAGGCTGCACCAGAAAATGTTCACGTACCAAGAAAATTTTCATACGTGCCACATCTGGCACGCGTGCCATATGTTCGCCACCGCTTCCCTAAAACATGCCAAAATTTTAAAGTGTTTAATTTGACAACAGGATGATCCCACAGATTTCAGATAATTTAAATTATCTTATTAATTAAATTCAGGATAACTTTCAAATTAAATTGCATGGCTCACGCTATTTCAACGGATTTTTGTGTTTTGGAAAGATGTTGGATTAATATAAGGTCAAATTTTTGTTACACTTGTAAAACAACTACAGCAAAAGCCCAATTATCCGGAATGCTCGGGGATTGAAGCATGCCGGATAATCGAAAAATCCGGATAATTGAATGCAAATGAAATTTTAGGACGATTTCATGTTATTCTGCATATAAATATTTTATTAGGATTCTCGTCAATATATCTTCTATCTATAATAATAAAATAAAGTGTTTGTCTGTCTGCGTGCGCTCTCCAGCGAAATCTGTAGCACACAGGAGTTAGAAATTTTGCCATGAGAAGGCCATTAACAGGTACTAATGCACCTCGGAGCCGAAATTTTAAAATTTAATTTAGATTTTTTATAATTAATAATTTTAATTTTCCTAATGGTTAAATGTATGCCTAAATGTATATTATATTTTATACTTGAATTTTATTCAATTTAGGTATCTTTGATCGATTTTTTTTTCCGCAAAACAGAATTACCATTCAAATGGAAAATTAAAGTATAATGTGACAAACAAATTCATTTAGATGAAAATTATATACATTTATATATTTATTATATACATACATGATACAATTGTATGTATCCAACACATTACGTTGCAACAAATATTTCTAATTTACAACAAACACAATATGTATTACATACATATGTAATACATATTTTATTTGGTTTAAATATATGTGATACATGTTCAAAATATAGAAAATTGGAAAATTGAAAAATTCTTTTCCTCTTTTTAGAAACATTGATGCAGCAAGTTTTTGCAATAGAACCTTTGTATTGAAGAAAAGGATTATGAACAATAATATCAAAGCTACAGGTTGAAAGTGTTTTACCTATTAAGAAAAATATGCGTCCCCATTAATTTCAAAAACAAACGAACAATGTAGGTTATTTGAAGAAATCGGTAAAATATATGCAAATATGTCAACAAATGAAGTGATTTGACTGGTGTTAGATTAGTGTATAAGTCTGGATTTATAAATGATATTATTCTTATTATTATTTTTATATTATACTACAAATTAGTCTTATTATTATGTTTGTCCAAATTTTTTTTTTAAAACTCTGGCAGAAATGTCGAAATAAGACGATGGCCATAAATCGACAAAACCCAAAAAACGAAAACCTTCGCTAAAAATGCTGTCATTCTTAGACCGGTTTTTCGATCAAAATCGTGTTTCGTATCAAATATCTGCGCTATGCATATTTAGTCTGCTCTTCAAAGTTTTCTTTCAGTGACATGCTCCATTACTAATAAAAGCACACAGAGCAGAGCGCATGTAGAGCATTGGAAATAGTTGGTAAAAGATATTTGAAAATCTAAATTGACTTTATTTAAGATCACCAAATAATCTGGATAGATTGATAAATGAAATTAGTCATGTTGACTGGTACGATAAAACAGTAAATTTTAGTGCGGTGTGCCTATTTTGTATCGCAAGTATGACGGTTCCAGAGTAAGTCATTGACAACTGTAACACTCAATAAACGAATGTTTTGACGTTCACCAAATTTTTCGCGACACATATTAAGTCGATTAACGCGAAAAATTGCAAGTGTTTAACTTAAACTCTCCGAAACTCTTTACCAAACTCTTTACCACTTTCAAATGTTGACCTTCCTTTCAATTTTCAAACTATCTGGATTGATCAGCTAGAGTGCTAATGATCTCTGTTATTCATATTTCCCAAATGAAAAAATTAAAATAGGCTTCTTCTATTCTCATTACGACTCTTTGAAATTATTCTTACTAATTCAACAAAATCTACACACACAAACTTTTTTATAGGCGTAGCAACGTATGCCGGGTCCTGCTAGTTTTCAAATAAAATACTAAAAACTTATTTTTGTATGCGTATTTCTAGTTGTTTATAACATTGATTGCAAATAATATTTTATACAAATACGAAAATAGGTAAATAAATAAGAGAATTTAAAAATTTTTCTTGTTAATTGCCAAACAAAAAAACATTTTTCTTGTGAAAGAGGAAAAAATTCAAAAATTTTAAATTCCGGTTAACTGAATATTCAGTTAATTGAATGTCGGATAATCGGGCTTTTACTGTATTATGAAATAACATCTTTAAAGATGGCGCTGATAACGTAGGCCAAGGAAAGTGAAGTTCTAACCTTATCCTAAAACATACCAAAATTTAAAGAAAGAGTTTGTTTTTGTTTTGAATATATTCGTTTTACAACTAAAATGTTTGATCTGAGATGTCTAATTTAAAACTAATTTTATTTTGCCAGAGAAATTTCTTATATACAATTCTGCATAATTCCTCGTATATTGTAGGTCCTAGGAAAATCTATTTTTTACAAAGAAAGCCTCAGAAGTTTACGTAATTATTTTCGATATATTTTTTTTCATGTTTGACCCTATTTCTTAAAAACAATGGTTGGTTTTATTTTTGAAATATTGTACATATATCGAAAATTGAAGTTGAATACAATTTTGTTTTGTATTTCATTGCGTTTATGTAGAATCGTAGCAATATGTTTCTGAATTTGATCGACCACCTTCACAACCAATTACTTATAAATTAAAACAATAATTTAAAAAATATTTAAAAACTTTTATTTTGGTGATAATAAATGAAAATACGTGATGAAAAGAAAAGAAATTGATAATGGTTTATTATTGAAAGATATTAATTAAAGAAAAAGAAAACTAAATGACGTTTAGTGCAAAAACAACAATGATAAAATTTTTTCTACTTCAAGCTACGAAAATGTCATTTTAATATATAGTAAAACCTATGTGGAAGGGAAACTTTTTCTAAGTAGTGACTAAAAATGTTTTCAGTCACTAGGACTGAAAGTAAATAAGTTTCGGTGGTCGCCTACAGGTGATGGTTATTTAAAGGATTGAATATTTGATTGAATATTTGAGATTGAATTTGATTTACTGTTTCTGTCGTTGTTTCGGTTGCTGTGTTTATTTCTGTCAATATCGCAGTATTTTGAAGGGATTGAATATTTTGAATATTTTGATCGAATCGAATCGAAACTAATCATTATATCAATTGTGTGTAATTAATTAATTAAACTAATAATGAGTGTTTTTTTTCTATATCAGAGAAATCGGAGCGATAAAATAAAATTTGTATCAGATATATCGTATAATTTTTTCCTCCGATAATTAACTGTCAGATATAAAATATATTCTCTGAGTTCTTTCCACCAAAAACAAATAAAAAAATTTTATTAAAAAATTAAAATTTAATTGAAACTTTACCTACAATTTTTTAAATTTATACTTTAAACGATGACTTCCAGTCGGTAAAAAAATATCTGTAATATCTGTAAAAGTTTTTAGAAAAAATATATGAACTATTTTCAATATTCATATTGTCAAATTCATCTACTAAAAACTTACAAAACGACATATCTAAATTTGACTGTGTAAAAAATAAACAAGATTATATTTATATATAGCATTTTTACCAGTGTAAAATAATGTTATTTTTGTGTTTGCCTGTTATTATTCCATTTGTAGGCGAACACAATAATAACATTATTTTACACTGTTAAAAATGCTATATACAAATACAATCTTGTTTATTTTTTACACAGTCAAATTTAGATATGTCGTTTTGTAATTTTTTAGTAGATGAATTTGTAAATATTATCATTTATATTTACAAGCGTAGAAAAAATAGCGTTTTCTATGCGTGGTAAAAACGTGTTTGCGTTCCTAACCTTATTCCACTCGACGCTAACGCGTCTCGTGGACAAACCGTTCAGTCACGCAAAAAGAGACGTTTTCACCACTTGTATAAAAATCTACTATTGTTCATCTGGTTGTAACGAGTGATCTTAAGAACTTTAATCCAAGATCATTATAATAATTGGGTGCGATCATACTGTATCAACTCGTCAGTAACAATTGTAAATGTAAATGGTTTACTGTAATACATATAGAAACGATAAGGAATAGCGGAATATTTGAACTTTGGAGTACTACAAATTATCTTGGAATCAACTATTTTTTACAAATATTTATTAAACTCTTACATAAAATTATAAGAGCAATTGGACATTATATTGGGGATTTATTCTATTGTAGATGGATGCCAATTCGACGTAAAAATTCATGTCTGTTGTCCACGTAAAAATGCGTTTGTGCGGAATGCTTTCTTTTGCGTGAATCAACTTAACGATCAATACAACTTATCGTCTTTTTATTCATATTTTTCTCAAACCTGTTTGCTATGATTTTTTTCATCGATTTCTGTCTCATTTTGATATGTTGTTGTTTCATAATTTTTTTGTTATATGTACATGAGCATTTGGTATTTCAAAGATAGTCGATCGCAACTATATGAGGGCGTCGATCGGAACTACTTCTTGGAGTTTTTTGTGTTGTTATAATGCGAAAAACGCGCAAAATGACATTTTAAAGTGTATATTATAATTCGATGTATCCCTGTTTCCAGGTGAATGACATAATTTGGGATAGAGTTTGGTAAGTGCAGTACCCGTTTTATAAACCATCTTTGACATTTTTCAACTTTTTCATATAATCTATACCCCCCAAACTTGACAGCCGTAGCATATTATAGCTCTGACAATGGAATTAAATAATTCTATTTTCATTTCGAATGGAATATCCTTTTTAGATATGAAACATTTCCAAGACATATTCAAATTTGCTTTTGACATGTTACATCTAGTTTTTATATGATAGGAAAACTCAAGAGATGGTTTCAATTGAATGCTGAGGTATTTGTAATTTTTTACAACTTTTATGTCAATTCCGTTATATAACCATTTTTCATTCTTTCCCGGTTGTCCCCCTCTTTTTTTCATCTCCATTATTTCTGATTTGTCTAAATTAACCTCTAAGTCCCACAGTTTACAATATTCCTCTAATTTTATAATCATATTTTGCAAAACTTTTGGGTCATCCGCAATCAACACGATAGCATCAGTATACAACAGAATTCGAATATTAATTCCATCAATAACAACTCCCCCGTTGATATGATCATGCAAATCATTCAAAAATAGAGCAAAAAGAAGTGGACTGAGGGTGCAACCTTGTTTGACTCCTGATTCTGTAAAAAATCATTCTAACAATTGCTCCCCGTGCCATACCGCACTTACTGTATTAATGTATAACACTTTTAGAATATTTAAAAATTTGTTCGATATACCAATTTGAGTTAATTTATAGATTAATGCCTTTCTGTTGGTCCTATCAAAAGCTGTCCTCAGGCCAACAAAAAAAAATATATCTTTTTGTAACCCGCTGCCCACTTTAGTTGTACAATACTCAGTATATTAAATAAATTATCGTTCGTTTGATACCCTTGTCTGAAACCTGATTGAAATTCGTTTAACTTTTTATATTTGTCAACCCAGTGTGAGAGTCTGTTATATAAAACCTCAGCAAAAAATTTTCCTATTGCATTACCAAAAGATATTCCGCTATAATTTTCAACCCTATCCAAACTTCCTTTTTTATGTATAGGAAAAATAATGGTTTTAGTGAAACTCTCATCTATGAAATAATTTATAGACCAGCTCTTCTGGCGCGTATTTAAAAAATTCTACAGGTATCCTATCTTCTCCGAGCACTTTTTTGTCTTTCAACTCTTTCAAACTGTTTTGATTTCATCAATCTGAATTTCCCTATCTAAATAATCAATTAGATATGGTTCTGCATATAGGAAATTTGTCAGTTGACTATTAATTTGGTTTAGTAGATAAGAGAAATATTCTTTAAAATCAGCAGAATCAACTTTCGTGCTTATGACAAAAGAGTTACCGTTTAAATCGTTTGCAAGACTCCAGCACTCTTTAGCATTCTTTACGTTTTTTAGTCTAATACCCAAACTATTATAATATTCACACTTTGCAATTTTGCAACTGAGCTTAAAGGTTTTATTAGCTTCTAAATATTGTTGTTTAATAATGTCTAATTTAGAATTTCTGTAGCTATTCAACAATGCGAATGATTATTGTCTTGCTTTTTCGCATTTCCATTTAAACCACTTTTGTTTAAAGACTTTATTTTGACTCGCCAGCAGATATTTTTATAATTTTCGCTATGTTACCTGCAGCTGTTGGAGCAATTGGTTTCTGTATCCTTATTTGCTGAGAAATTTTGCTCTGATATTTCAACACTTAGGGATTATAACTCATGACGGTTACGGATTATGACATTGTTTTTAAAACAAATAAAAAAACGAATTAAGTTTTTTGTTCTATGATAATTAAACAAAAATACGGAAATTATGCAAATATATGATGGCGATATAAAGTTGTTCTTGGTAGAACGTATATAATAGATATAGACAGTTTCTTTTATTTGTGTTTCGTTTGATAAGGTCAAAGAAAAATTCGGCAATAATAAAATGTAAAACTTTGAAACTTAAGTGAAGCTAGTTTTTTAATGGTTTCTAAATATAAATACCTAATGTACGTTGTAATTATTTAACAAGAAAAATTACTTTCATAAACTTTTTTTTAAATTAAATCACATTAGAAATAATTATAAATACTAATCATTTGTGTAATCCAAATCATAACATAATTGCACATATAACTTTTTGTTATTATCGATATATTATCATGTCATTCTGGCGGTGTGCGCTTGATTGCGTGCAGTTTGAACAAGGTCATACCATAATAAGCAATACGATCAACCGTACATATGGCGCAACGAGTTGTGAGTTGTTGTCATTATTACTGTTCAACAATCGCCTGGACAAGAGGTGCAAAATTATTAGTAACAACTTGTAATACTATTGGTTTTATTATTCTTGTGCAACAATTCCCTGAAAAAGAGATGCAACATTAGTAGTGACAACTTGTACTACTATTGGTTTTATTATTCTTGTGCAACATTATTATTCTTATTGTGAAAATTAGATCTCTTTGTTTTCGCTTATTTAATTCCGTGCATATCTAATTATTTGTACTGAACTGGGGGATATTAATTCACCCAGTCCTCCGATTGCTTCATGTTAGTGACATAACTAGCAGGTTCAGTTTTCATGACACAGTCTAGTTCAGACGCTTACCAAGTGTTAGTTCAATACGAGTATTATTAATATAATTTTTTTAATTTGTAATATACGTAAATTCAAAATTTTTTTTTTCTTTTAAACAATTTCATTATTTAAATTTTTATTGTACAGGTTTAGTTTTGCTCGGAAAAGAGATTTCTAAGCCAATGTTTGTGTGTTATATATCTTTCTCTTATTCTTTTTTGTAATACCACACCATGTTAAGGTATTAATCATTCAAATATATTCCATTCAAACCATTCAAATATATATTTTTAAGTTGTTTGATTGAAGTCGTTTCATTGAAAATGTGATAGCTAAATTTTTTTTAGTATGTTATTTAATTCTTTTTAATCATTGAATATTTTAGCATCAATTATTCAACTTCTATTTCAATGATTATGTTATTCTTTTCCACTGAGCTAATTAAATTATTTCATTTTATTTTTTCAACTGTTTATAGTTTGGCTGTTAAAATATGGTACAAATTAATTTAAATTTTACTAATATTTTGGTCTATAACTATTAGGAACAAATAAACTAAACTTTAAATCTAAACCATTAAAGGCAATTCAAATTGAAAAATTGATGACTAGATCTTAACATCCAACTACTCAGACGTAAAACAAAAGTGTGTAAACACCAAAATTCCTTCATCAATATTTTTTTTTTGCAACATAAACATCTACTTTTATATATTTTTATGAAAGACTTAACAAAAACTTAAATTATATGAATTTGAAAAATGTTAAAATATTAGCTTATGTTCTTTTATAGAATATAAGGGTTAAACTTAAATGCCGTTTCAATCAACAGGAGATTTAAAAATATTAAATTAAATTTCTATAAATTGGTAAAGGAAATTTTTAAGAAAATATCAATTTCAATTCTATCCTTTTTTAGCTCTAAAAAAATTCATGGAGTATGGAGTGGAGAAGGATGTTATTTGCTTAGCTTGAATCAAATAATAAAACTTCTAAGAAAACTTCAATAAAGTTATAATTTTTCCTTTTTTATCATCAAAAGAATTCCTTGAATAATTAGTTACTTATATATTTTATATCATATCATGGTTTTCTCTTACAAAATAAGAAATAAGTTGTGTGAAAATAATAATTTATTATCCTTTTCATTATAATTACTTGAACATTTAATAAGGGTTCATGTGACATTAACTTTATGTTTAACCGCAAGGTAATTTTTTTATTGTTTGAGAAATATTTGAGTTTTTGAGTTATGATAAAATTTCGTTTACATGAAAATAATATGTGAAATTGTTTTTGCGGTTTTTATTTTGGAAATTTTGAGATATGTTAAAATTTGCGCTGAAATTTTATTTGATTTCTTTTATATAGTTTACCTTATCAATTTTTTTAAAATGTTTTCTAAATGTTTGATTATCTTTATTATGTTATTTTTCGCTTAAATTTAAAATATTTAAATTTTCAACATTCAAATTCTTATCGTGGCATATTTTGGTATATTTAAATTACTTTAACATACAATTTTATGCAATCACCGCATCTGTTAAATGATGATATTATAGTTGGGAAAAAACATATGCTCATTATAATATACATATTTTATTTTCCGTAATTTTTATTTCACATTAATTAATTGTTTTCTCAAAAATGTATGTTTGTCATTATAAAATAAAAATATAAATTAAATGAGTGGTATGAGAACCCACGTGGAGGCATCAGCTTTCAAAATCACGCGTACTTCAGTCCCTTCTTTAGCATACAAGTAAACGTAAGATATTATTAACCACTGACAATAGCCCGAGGCATGTTTCTTGTTAACGAGAAAAGCAACATACAGTGAAAAGTATAATAAGAGTGTTGAGTGATTAGTTGAAATTTGACAACCAGAGGTAGTAAACTGATAGAAATTCAGGTGTGCAGCGAGGCTCCAGAAATAGTAATGGTTTGATGGTTGATGGGTGGTGTGATGATTTGATTTTTTAAAGTCCTTAGTCTCTTTTTTTTATGGTATGTATTTGTAAAGTTTTCGATTAGAAATATTAATTGTTTTTTTGTGAAGCCACTATTTTTCAATACAAAAGTGACATGTTAGATCATTTCTTACTCCAAGCCTTGCGATGTGTTTATTCACATGGACATAGTTGTAGTCCCACCATTAGTTTACAATCAGAACGTATCAGACTTAACAGAAATCCGGTGGTTTGGTGTATCATCTTAAGTGGATAAATACACTGAAGAAAATGCAAAAATTATAAACCAAATTTTACCATTTTATTTTTATTGAACTTTCGAAAAAACGAGTGCTTGGAAGACCTCCACCACTTTGTTCTATATCACTCAAAAACTTATCAGCACCGTGTCATCCGACTTTTATCAAAGCGCATCAATATTAATTCACTGACGCATGTTGTATGCTCCCAACAAAACAAACATTAAAACAGTGAAAAAATTAAATGTTGTATGGTGGACCCTCCAACCCTTTGTCTAATATACACCAAAAGCTAAAAAAATCTTTTTCATATTGATTAAAAGCTTTTACCGTCGTTTCATGAAAATCGATTTGTAACTATAACTTATATACAATAGTAAAGATAAACGCCTTAAAAAATTCAACCCACCCCAACAGACATACCTATGCCTTTTTTGTGACTTAGTATTTAGATTTAAGATGGTCCAAAACAAAAGATAAAATAAAATTTGGAGTATGCTAGATTTTTTTTTAGATAACATTAATTCACACAATTTTCAAATGTGGTGAAGTAAAAATACAAAACAAACAGAATGAAAATATTTGTCAAAAATTGTACAATTTTACGTAAAATTACGTAAATATTACGTAAAATCTGCAATTGCTTTGTTAGCAGGGCTCGAAAATGAATCATCGTTGCTTCAATTGCTTTGTCACATTTGTCTCAATTTGACCGTTTGGGTTAGCGTTTGTTTGTAGTGATCAGAATTTTATTTTTTACGGGCGTCCTCACTTATTTTAAAAATAAAACAACGTGGGCCTTATCATTAGTTTTCGACTTGCTCTATAGATAAAATAAAAGAATTTACGATAAAACTTTTGTGAGCAAAATAAAGTTTTGCAAAAAAAATTTTTTGGGAGATACTTATTTAAAAAAAAATAAATATAATTCTCTCAGAGATTTTTAAATGATAAATTTTATTTTATTTTGGTTTGTTTTGTTTAAAATGTGTAAGAAAATAATTGCTTTCGATATGACTGAAATTACTGAGTTTAACGACAGGGCAAAGACAGCCTTATCGAGGGTGGGGAATATCCACAACTATCGGTTTGGAATATTCATTTTTCAGGGACCTAGAAGGACGATGGCCGAAGGGACGGGAAAAAAGCAGACCGCATCTCGGGGGAAGCATCTCAGAAACCACCAATACCCGGGAAGGCACCCAAAACCTTAACGACACTCAGTAAACATGGCACGTGCCTCAAGTAAATCTCTATCACGCCATAGCAGCGTCAGCTGTTGTGGCCTGGATATTCACAAAGAAACAGCTAGGATTTGTGCTGATACAGGAACTCTGAATCCACAAAAACAGGGTGAGAGCCTTGCAAATAGCGAGGCGAAGGTGGCATGGGATGCTAAAGCAATCTCACCTAGAGCATGCATTATGAGTAGAAAACACATTAATTATATTTGCCTTTCAGATTTTCTTATCAGGGATTTGGTAGCTTTGTCAACTACCATTAGACTCAGAGGTAATTGCCACCAGTTAGTGGTAGCATCAGCATACTGTGCAAGAACGGGGTACTTATACGGCCCACAGAGGTACAGGAGCTGGTGAAATGGTGCAACAAGATGTGGCATCTGATCATCAGGTATGATGCAAATGCTCACAGCGAGACATGGTGAAGTACGGATACAAACCAGAAAGATGAGTTTCTGTTAGGATTTTTAATTAAAGAAAACCTTAGCGTGTTTAACGTCGGGAGAAATTTTGTCACAAGGGCAGGGGGGGTAGCAAAAAACCGAAATTCTACGTCCACGCCGTGCTACCTGGGTAACGCTAACAGAATTAGGTTGGTGTAGTTGAGAGGGGCAGAGTAAATACTGCTTATACTCAATGATTCTGCACCATGGCGAGTCATTGGCGCCATAAAACCAATGCAACTCAAGCGTCTGTTCTCCATGTTGGGGGCGGCTTGGAGCGGGCGTCTGTCTTGGATCAAGCGGCTCGCTATATAAATGTGTAGAAAGCGTCTGTTCTCCATGTTAGGGGCGGCTTTCAGCGGGCGTCTGTCTTGGATCAAGCGGCTCGCTATATAAACGTGTAAAAAGGTTGTTTCTGGTGACCTTAAGATGCAGAACGAACCCATTCACGAAAATTTGGGTTGGGCGAAGGGCTAACACCCCATTTCCGTAAAAAAATTATTGTCATGAATTCTGTACACAGGCCTCGGAATATCTCGGATTCATTATTGGAACGACCTCGGAAACTGTACCCGGACTACGATTTAAAAATAGGAACCTGGAACGTGCTAAGCCTTAGAAGACCAGGAGATCTCCTAAAACTCACCCAACAAGTCGAGAGCTACACACTGGATATAGTGGCATTACAAGAACTAAGATGGCCAGGCAGTGGAATCCATGAAACAGCGAAAGGATACACTCTGTATTATTGCGGTCATCAAAACGGAGGAGAATTTGGAGTTGGCTTTCTTATACACCGTCGCGTGAATCAGCATGTTATCGACTTCTGCCCAATTAATATGCGGTTATGCACACTGAGAATCCGCACGAAAAAATTCAATGTAACGATCGTCAATGTTCATGCACCTACTGAAGATAAAGCAGATGATATTAAAGACCTGTTCTTCCTAGAACTCGAGGAAGTCATCAATAACATCCCGCGGCACGATATAAAAATCGTGGTAGGTGACTTTAATGCTCAAATCGGTAGGATTGCAGAACTTAAAACACATATCGGCCCTAACAGCTTGCATCATACTAGCAACAATAACGGTTTTCGCGCAGCCGAGCTGGCTATGATGTATGATCTAGTAATTTCCAGCACTTTCTTCCCTCACAAGAGAATTCACAAGGCAACGTGGAAATCAAATGACGGAAGAACGGAAAATCAAATCGATCACGTCATGATCTCTAAGAGACACTCTACAAGTATATCTGACGTTCGATCATACAGAGGTGCTGATATGGACACCGATCATATGCTTGTCATCTTTAAGTACAAGTGCAAGTTGTCATCTACATTTAACAGACAAGCAAAAAAGACCGTGCGCTGGAATGTCGAAGCATTTAAACATCCGGAAACGCTGAATAGATATCAGGAAATAATAACACAAAACATAGAAGAGCATGACATCTCTTCTGAGATGCCATTAAACATACAAGAAGAATGGCAAACGCTTCAATCAACCATAATAGCCGCAGCACAAACTACAATCGGAAAACGACCACCGAGATCACACAACGAATGGTTTGACGACGAGTGCCGCCAATCCGTTGAAAATAAACAAAAACTGCGAGAAAAATGGTTAACAAGAAACACCCGAAGCTCCCAAGCTGATTATCTATGCGCCAGGAAAGCCTCAGCAAAACTTCTACGTAAAAAGAAACGCGAACACATGAAGAGCTGCATCGAATACATCAACCAACATGCGGCCAACGGAAATTCAAAAGAGTGCTTTGCCAATGCACGGAATCTGACAAAAGATTTCCACCCAAGATCTACAGCCATCAAAAATGAAAATAATGAACTTACAACAAGTGAACGTGATGTGCTGGCAGTGTGGCGATCCCACTTTCAAGACCTACTCAATAGGACGAACGAAGTTCATCCTATTCGAGCAATTGCTCCATCAACTGAGGAGATTTTTGTCCCTTACCCAGCAATAGAAGAAGTGGAAGCTGCCATTAAAAAACTGAAAAATGGCAAATCACCAGGTTTCGATGGAATTCCCGCAGAACTTCTGAAAAATGGAGGAGCAGCTCTGGTCTCACGTATATACGATCTGATTCTTGCAATCTGGGACCAAGAAGAACTACCTGCTGAATGGAAAACAGCTCTCATTGTTCCGCTACATAAGAAAGGTGACCGTCTAAAGTGTGAAAATTATCGTGGCATCGCACTGTTGAACACTGCATATAAAATACTAGCTAATGTTGTACTTGCTCGACTCATCCCGTTCGCCGAATCTATCATAGGTGACTATCAGTGTGGTTTTCGTCCCAACCGCTCAACCACAGATCAATGTTTTACCTTAAGGATGATTCTGGAAAAATGTTGGGAGTACAACATCAGCATTCACCAGCTCTACGTTGATTTCAGGCAAGCATATGATAGTATCATCCGCGACAACCTCTGGTCCGCACTCATATGCCTTGGTATCCCAGAGAAACTTGTTTCTCTGTGCAAGCTCACAACATCGGGATCAAATTGTAGAATAGTAATCGAAGGGTCTGTTTCGGATCCTTTCGATATAACATCAGGTGTTCGACAAGGTGATGCACTCGCGCCCATACTATTTAATTTGGCGCTGGAGTACGCGATAAGAAAAAGCCGAATTGAGACACAAAACTGCATATATAACAAATCTAGTCAAGTTCTTGGCTATGCAGATGATATTGTGCTTCTCGGACGTAGAACAAGCGATATCAAGGATAGTCTCTCTCAGCTTGAAAGAAATGCTAAACGACTTGGATTGTGCATTAACACCGGCAAGACTAAACTTTTAACAACATCCAGGAATATACCTCCCGGCAATCTGAATACTGGCGACTATGAAGTGGAACGTGTAGAAAACTTCAAATACCTCGGATCTGTAATAACATCATCAAATGACATGCAGGCAGATATTAAAGCCCGTGTCTCAGCCGCATACAGAGTTTTCTACGCATACTCAAAACTTTTGCGATCCAAACATCTTTCGCAGTCGTGCAAACTCACACTTTACAAAGCATTAATCCGACCTGTGCTCACATTTGGAAGTGAAAGCTGGACACTGACTTCCTCCGATTGTAGAATTCTATCAACATTCGAGAGGAAAGTCATACGAACAATTTATGGTCCATGTAAAGTTGCTGAAAATCAGTATAGAATTCGAATGAATCATGAAATCAGACAGCTTCTTGGAGGCTGCGATGTAATCGGATTCATCAAATCCAACCGAATTAGATGGTTTGGTCATGTAGAAAGGGCTCCATTGGAAAGAATGATAAAAAAAGCGTCCCAACAACAACCAGCTGGTGTTCGTCGAAGAGGAAGACCTAGACAACGCTGGCGTGATGACATCATCCAAGACCTTCGTGATATAGGATGTCGAAACTGGGGTCAACTGGTCATGGAACGAGATGATTGGAAGCTGGTGGCACAGACGGCAAAATCCCTTTATGGGATGTAAACGCCAGAGAGAGAGAGAGAGGCAAGACAGAAAGAGTTAGATTTAACGGTAGGAAGTACCAATCTAGGACATTTTATAAAGAACTGGAGTATCACATAAACCTTTCTTGTCAAATAATAGAATGATACGGTTTTTTAACCCCCGGTTCGGAACCCGGGGAACACAAGGTGGAATCAATTTGATGATAATCTATAAAGGACGAGAAGAAGACGGAAAGAAGAAGAGCGAATGAAGTCAATAAATTGGAAAGACGAGGTAACATCTTTAACATCTTTTGTTGGTCCGGATAAAAGGCCATCCACGAAAGAATGAAAGAAGTGTATGACGGAGGAGTGGTCCAAAATCTAGAACATCACCACCGTAGACTTAAGGCAGTCCAAGGAGTTAACTGAACCGTTGAATCAAAAGAGAGCACTAACGTATTCTAGGTTGAATAGAACAACCTGAGAATACTAACAGGGGTTCTTATGGTACACTGTATACTAAGAAAACATCTTAATAATATTGGGGTGGAGTCAAATGTCGATAGACAAATGCAGATTTTGTTTATTGGAAGAAGAGATTCCAGCCCATCTTCTCAAAGATTGTGGAGCCTTGATCGACACGAGAACGTTACATCTGGGGGAGTATTATATTTACGGGCATGATCTGCATAAACTGAACCCTCTACATATGTTTTAGTTTCTAAAGGATGTTAGATTGTGTGAGGTGCTCTAACTTCGTATTTAACAGGGAGTAGAAGGGTGGGTACAATGGATAATGTTGGTCCCAGTACAACATATCACCATCGAATTCAATCTAATATAATATAATCTAACTATTTAAAAATTTTAACACCATCTGAGTTATGAATGAGTTGAGTCGAATAGACCATATCTATATGAAGAGGTCGAATGATGAGATTTTAGTTACCAAGCAAATTCTGCTGTTAAACATTCATTAGATTTCCTCAAAAACCTTAACTTTAAATATCGAATACGTTCAGATTTTTTTTTCATAAAAAAACTAACTGTGATCACAACTGAGGCTGAGTCAATTGTAGTATTTGTTAAACTTTTTCTTTCCACTTACTACACAATAATTTATGTTTTTTTAACGACCATTAATTATACAAAACGATCATGAAACAAATCGATTTGGTTACTATAGCATTTCATAAGACAAGTTAAATATAAAACTTAACTTTATACGATATACAAAGCCATTGATAATAAAAACAATTTAACCACATTTCAATAAAAAATAATTATTTCTAAAAGTCAATAAAAATAAAATAATTAATATAATTATATAATTTTTTTCCTGAAACTAATTGAATTTCAATGTCAGCGAACAGATTTTAATTAAACGCAGGGGAGATAGTATTTATTCTTATATTATATATATATATGTAGCACCTCTAGCCAATTTTGCAAAACTGGTTTTAAACTAAATGGTATTAAAAGACGTAATAAAACTGCTATACACCGGACGTGGAAAATCTTTAAAATATAAAGATTACTGAACGGATTACAGCTGAGTTTTCTAAGTTTTAGTCTCATTTATTTCAAATTAAAAAAATTAAAATTATATTAACTTACGTTATTCTACGATTAACGACATGATAGGTTTGATTTAACAACTAAAAGTTAAAATTCATCAACGACTATTAAAAGCTAATCTCCTTAGTTTAAATATTTCTACAAAGATTTTTCTCTATACGAATCAAAGTACAAAATTATACAAGCATAAAACTAAAATTACGGAATTTAATGGTTGATTGAATTAATAAGAATGAATTTAACCCTTAGGCGATTTATGTTTATAGTATATTCATATAAGCAACAATAACTGAAATCAAATGATTAGCATTACAATAAATTATAACTGAATTGTACTATGATCGAAGTAGTAGGTGTTAAATGAAAATGTAAAATAAGAAAACTAAAAAATTTATTGAAAAATTTTTCCATTTTCAACAGTGAAAATTATTCAGAATTGAATATTTCAAAATATTTCAAAAATATAAAATTAAGTGAAAACAATTTAAATTGTTGAGTGTGAAATGACTGAAATTTTAAATTAAAGTCGTTTATTGTGGAGAATTGTTCAACGCATTAAAGTTATAATAATTGTTTATATGACTTCTCTGTGTTTAATTTGCATTTCTCTTTATTGCATTTTCAACAAAATAGAATTAATATTATATCATTACATTACTACAATAGTTATAGACTTAAGTGTTTGCTTATAATAAATATTAATTCAAATAAATGGGGTTGATTTTCATTTTCTTACTGTTCTGGTTTTTTAATAAAAGATAAGAATCTATCTGTTTATTGTATTTTGTTATCCTTTTTTTATTTATTGATACAAAGCACACACACAGCACAGCTTTAGGGAAACTCTTTCTTTCGTTAAGACAAACTTGAAAATCCAATTTATATTATTACAGTTATTGTTTGTTTAATTATTTCATACAATAATTAATCATTTGTTCTACTTGAATGATTATTATTAAAGTAAATGTGAATTAAATTTCTGTGGTAATGGCGAATGGTTTGGATTTTATGCGGATTGAAAATGGTTTTATAATTTAACTTTTCTAGGCCGATAAACACCAGTTGGGAAGAAATCTCAAGATATTTATGTTTTTGCAGCTTTTGCAGTTTTTGCAGCTTCAGGCTCAATAATTTGAATTTCCTTTTACTTCACCACAATTTTAAATTTTGTGAAGTAATGCTATTGCATCGAGAAAAAAAATGTTTATACATACCCCAAATTTAGTTTTTTCTTTTGTTTTGGACCCATTCTCTATCTAAATAGCCAATAAAAATGTTGGTGTATATCTGTAAGGGGGGAGAGGGTCGATGGTTGGGTGGGTTCGTGACACTCTTGCATAGGATCTTGATGAAACTTTGGCAAATGATCCAGGTTCACTTGAAAATGGAAGATCTGGATTCATTTCAAAATTTGACAAAATGGCGAGGGATCTCCCGAACACCTCTAAATTTAAATATTCAACAACTTTTAATCCCGGCTTATGATCTTATTTAAACTTGTTATATAAGGTTTTAGCACTGTTTCCAATATTTCAGCATATCAACTTCCGGTTTGTCACTTCCGGTTAAAAAGTTTTTTCAGGTGTTTATCCCTACTGTAGCCTACAATTCCCGATCAATTTTCAAGAAACGTTGGCAAAAGCTTTCAAGTAACATGGGAAAGATTGCATCAGCTTTTGGGGTACATTGGATAAAAGGTTGGGGGTCCATCATACAACAGGTGTTTTTGCCACCATTTTTGTTTGTTTGTTGCGAGCATACAACATTCGTTCGTGAATGAATTTTGATGACACTTTGGAAAAAGATGCAAATATGTATGGCAAGTAGATGATTAGTTTTTGAGTGATATAGAACAAAGTGGTCAAAGTAGCTCAATATCATCTGTACCTGATAATCGAATTGAGTGAAACTTGGTACATAAGCTTTCCGTACGGTTCACAACAGTTCCACATTCCATGTCACTTCCGGTAAAAAAATTTTTTTGTAATTTTTGGAATTTCTCTCAATGCCTTTATGCGCACAACAGCCTACAATAATGAAGTGATTATGATGTAAACTTATGAAAAAGGTTTCAATTAGTGGGAGAAGATAATGATCAACTTTTTGGACACATTGATCACAGTAGCGTGGAGTCTACCATACAACTGCTGACTTTTCTTACTTTGTTTTTAAAGTTTGTTGGGAGCATACAGACTTCGTTCATTAATCAATTTTGATGACACTTTGGAAAAAGATGGAGATTTTAATGACAAAGAACAGGATAGTTTTTGGACAATATTGGGATAAGTGATGGGGAGCCTCCCAAACAACTGTTTATTTGAAATTTTAATAACATCAGTTTCTGATTAAACTTAGTATGTATATATGCTAAGAGTATGATTTGTAACAGCTGTGCAAACTTTTGGTTTTTCCCTTCCGGTAATTTTTTGCTTTTTCTTTTAAAACAGAATTTATATTTTTTCGGATACTACAGTTTTCTTAAATGTTTTTATAATAAGAACTTCGCGAAATCAAGAACATTGGTTAGCCAAATAATTAATCAAAGTATTTGATGGATTTTAGCTCATTTTATATCCAGAAATTTTGTTTGAAGATCTGGTTGAAATTAGCCTGCATCAGCGTCGCACTATTTATTCTTGTATATTTTAAAGTCGTTTTTTTCTACATTCGACACGAAAATACATCACAAAAAAATTTTTCCAAAAGAAAAATGACATGAGCATGAGCCAAAAACGATAGATTAAATTTGATATTGATCTAATGATTTATGTGATTCAGTACCCGAAAGAAAATGCCGGTAGCTATATTTACGTCGACTATTCATTCCAAGGTCACAAATATTCACATCACTAACACTAGGTCACCTTTGCAGAAAAAATGCAGATTTCACGGTACATACATTACCGACAGCTCTTGAAGAATGGTTCCACCATTAATGACACAGTTCGTTGCATTTCTCAACAGAAGGAAATTAAACAAGTTCATTATTCCTTTCATTGGTAATAACACATTAACACTCCAAGATAATTCAAAGTATTTTGGACTGTTCCCTTCGACAAGCGCTTCAATATGGTTCAATATACAAATCGAGTTTTGAGACAGCTCAGGCGGAATTTAGGCTTCAAATGGGGTCTGACTCCGAAAGTAGTCTACTATTTGTATAAAGTTGTTTAACCCATTTTCAGCAAAGATCCCTTCCATGATTCTTGGGAACATCTTTTAGGAATGCGATTAAAAAATTTTACTGAATAATAACTTCCAAAGGAGGCACAAAATAGGCAGCAAGGCCTATTCCGATGTTCACTCAAGAGGTGAGAAGGCAAACCATCTTTCTGTTATATCTGACCCGGTCCGACTGTTGACTACTGGTGGGACTTTATGACAGGCCTTCAGTCAGAGAGCGCAACGCTTAAATGGTTCATACAATATTTTGATTTTGTCGTTACTTTTTTATATTCAAACGATCCTTTTACGGTATCATTTTTACTCTAAATATTATTTAAAACTAAAACAATAAAGTTATGAACATTATGGTAGTTCACTTATGGTAACAAATTTAGTCTACATACCAAATTGATCAAAGTAAATGATTTATTTTTTTTATATTGACTATTTTTGATAGCTAAAGGAACATCTTTTGGATATTTGAAATTATGTGGTGGGAAACAATTTTTTAAAGGAAAATGGAAACCCGTCATCGTATGGAAATTTAGAGCTAAAAATGAAAGCTAATCAAAGTTTTCTCGACGCTTGATCGATTTTTAAAATTAAAATTTACTATTATTATAATTTTAGCTATCAAGCCCTTGATACATTATATTTTTGGCATTCTTTTCGATGGTGATAAAACTATAAAAAATATCGAACAGGATAATAATAAGTGAAACTTATTTTTCATTTTTTTTTAAAGTTTATTAAGAGATTCTCCAAACCGGGATTTGCTCGTTGATATATCTGGTTTGTGTACTAAGATTTCTTTCATTTTTTTTTTTTTCTAAGCAGTTCATGAGATACATTAAATTGAACATATATGAAACCCGTGGTTTTTTAAAAACTACCCCACCTTTAGAAGGAGAACCACTGGTGAGAATTAAAAATTTCTTCTATGAAAAATTTATTTTTATTCTGTTTACCACTCTAAAATTTTTTAACCAAATCAAAAAATGTATGTCACAGTCGTGATTTTTTACCTATAGTAAAAACTAAATAAATCAATTTACAATTGTTTTTTTCAAGCGCGTTTTTCACTCCTCAAAATAATTTTTTTATTCGTCTACATATTAAAGTGTTACTTTATTACTGTGATTTGCGGCTTTAAAGTATCACTTTTCAACTATTTATTTTGTTGTCATAGCTACGTCCAAAAAAGTAAAAAGCATTTGTATTTGTTTAAATTCTATGAAAAATAAAAATTTTTATCAAAGCAACCCACAAATTCAAAATTTCATTATCCAATTAAAATAGTTATTATCATTTGTTGTCATAGCTACACAATAATTTGGAAAAAATAATAAATGTTTTGTCAAAGGTTACTTGTTCCACATATTTTTATTTTAAAATTTATGAAAATTTATAATTTTAATTTAGAATAAACAATTTTTCTTAAAATATTTTGCTTGCGACGAATAAAAAATAGTATATGATGCACGGACGTAAGCTATTTTGGACTTAATGTGAGTGCAAACTCGGCTAGCGCCTCGATTTGCAAACTCCACATCCGTCCAAAATCTTTAGCTTTACGTCCTAGCATCATAATGTACTATTATGAGTTAAAACTTTTATGTTTTTAATATCGTTCTTACTCGTATAAGTTTTATTTTTTTAATTTCACTCCTTTGTAGTCGATTTTTTTTTACAATGCAAACAAGGAGAATTAGTATACTTTTTCGTCATCTTTGTTATATATTTTTATTACAAAACTTTCATAATTTCATAAAACATTCAGACAAATAATTTATTTTTATTTTTTGCACGATAGAAAGCATCAAATTTAAAACAAAAATAAAGTATGAGTGAACATTTGTGAAAGTTATATTTTTTTTAAGTTACTCGCTCTGAAAGAAAGTGGTTTTTAGATTTTTTTCCAATAATGTGATCGTCCTATTAATAACCGAAATAAATCACGCAAATGACGTCTTAGACAGGATTTGATCCACGGTTTAATAAACTATATTGCAGAAAAATAATTTGCAATTGTCAACAACAAATATTAAATCTCGCTGAAAATTTCAAAGTCAAACCTACTCAAAAACCAAAGGTCTTATTCCCGATCACATAAATGAGAATATAAAAATATTGTGAAATTCGTTTTCCATTACATCATTACGGTTTGAAGTTATGTAATACGAATTTCACAATACTGTCCTAATACAAATTTAAGTGTTCTGGAATAGGATCCCAGGACTGTACTTATCAATTGTATGTATTTTGCTGATTAAGGTCAGTATAAGTATAGTTATTGAAATTTATCAAAAATACGAAACTATTCCACCCAGAACGCACAAAAATTTGTATTGTCTTGTATTGTCTTGACCTTCCATTTAATCTACCGGTCCCTGTCAACTCCACCTTTGAGCAGACAAACACCAACACCGAATTATTAATACCGGTAAACTCGGTATTCGTTGTTTATCCAAATAATTTTGAATAATCATTTAACCCTTAATCGCTCAACGATTTTAACGTATGCAAACAGTTTAGATTATCCATTTATCCAAAACACATTTTTAATTTAAGCAACATTTGAAAAGTAAAGCTGAAATCAATGACGTTTGTTAAGTTTTTCCCCAACTGATGGAACATGATACGATTTTTTCTTTATTTTGTAGCATTTATCAGGATCCGTTGGAAAAGAGTTTGCGACAGAAGCTCTGAGAAGAGGATTTTTAAAATTTATTTTAGTATTGACCATATTATTTTCTTCAACAAAAAACAAGTCTTTGAGAGTCAAAACCATTTGGAATAAAAAAAGAAAAACGAACCAATTTGTGTTGAATTGTGACGGTCTTAACCAATACCCAATTCGGCACAAATCGTAGCATGTGTAACACTATTCGAATTCGGCAGAACTTTGCTTAACGGCCACTATTAGTTTACGGTAAGACATTTAATCCCCAACATAAGCAGCAAATGTATATTGGTCTTGAATCATCGATGTTTATGTTAATTTCGTTAGAAGAGGAACAAGGGTCAGATTGACCGTTGCGATAATGGACAATTGTGAACATACATTTTGCTGGCTTTCAGATATTTTTTCTACCCTAAAACGCAAACTTGGCACCAACACGGCGGATAATTTTGGGATCATAAGATATTTGTAAAGATTGATGCAATCCATAGGATGAATTTTCATTTAAAATTATGCGCTAAAGAAATTTTTTACTACAGGTAATGAAAACAAATACAAAAGACAAACGGGCACTTTGAATAACTAATTTTGGTGATTTATAAAAATTATTATATTTTTTGTTTGCCTTATTTCACGTCGGTTTACTGTTAGCGTTATCTAAATATTGATAATATAAAGAAAATTATGGAAAATTAATATTATTTTTTATATGTAAGTTAAATATTAAAAATCATAAAAAACAATTGAATAGAAATCAAACAATTTCTTTTTTATGATCTATATTTTGCAACCTCAGGATAAAGATGAACAAAACAAACGACTCTGTCTACTATATAGTATCTTTTTCGAAATGTCTGATGAAGTCCGTTTGGTGTTTTAGACGAAAATAATTTTATTATGCATGTTTAAATATTTATCTAGAAAATAATATATGTGTATATTGCTGGTAGCCACTAAAATGATATAATAACGTCTACAAATTGAAACCAGTATATATTTACTAAATACCATTTCAAACAAATATTCACTACCGTACCTACCATAAACAATTAAAATTAATTCAAAACTATTAAAACCATGGATAAAACTAAATATTTTAGATAAAAAACAAAGAAATTTGTATAAATAGTGAAAATAAAATAAAGAAATTGTGACAGCACCGCAAGGGGTCGTGCACATTTAAAAAGATTAAGAAAATATGATTATATTGTTGTTGTTGTTTTTTTAGTTATGTTAAAAGGGTTTGTTTTTTTTTGTTTGAATTACCCAAAAAAATGTTTGAAACAGATTTTATTTATTTTACTAATATAAAAGAATGATGAATGATTTTTAAGAATTTAAATAAATAACAATCATAATAAATTAAATTAAAAGTAAATAAATGAGAATTAAATTTTTTGTTATGGTTTTGATGTCGTAACTTAACAGCATTATTGAGCATTAGGGTACAGTTTTGGCTGTTTTTTTAAGAAAAGTGTTTGTTTCTAGATTTTCCAGACATTATTAAAAATAGATACCAATTATATCAAACAAAAGTCATCAAATAAATTAAGCTAATTAAACCAACCCCAATAAAAAATATCATCCATGGTTGTTTAACAATTTTTATTTTGATTTCGTGTCGGAAATATAATAAAAAACAAACCAAAAAACTATCTAACCAACTACAATTCATTCAAATTAATCAATTTGATATTTGTTATTTGATTTAAATTCATCCTTCATAAATCGTAAAAACCTACATAACAGAATCTTAAATATTAGTTTTATTTAGCAATTCACATCCCCTAAATTTTTATTAAATTTACCATTCTATAAAAAAACAACAAACCAAAACGTATGAACTGTTTTTTTTAATTATAATAATTTCGTGTTCAAAAAAATTTTTTTGTTTGTAAGCACAAATTATGGTTAACAATCAACATTATTAGTAGTAATCATGAAACGATAATTGAAAACAGGTAATAAAAAATAAATAAAAATAATAGTACATTCTTGAAGCGACTTGTTGGAGAGGGTTAGCATAAATGCCGAAGAAGATATTTTCTATAGTGGAAAGGTTTGTAGAGGTGATAATTGTTATGTTTATACGAGATAGAAAAAAATTTATGTCTGAGCATTTTGGTTGTAGCTCAAAGGAGTCACCTTTAGTTCTTAAGGTAACAACTTTTCCGGTACAGTTTTACAAAGCTAAGTTCAAGCTTTATCGTTAAAAAACATTTAAAGTGTAAACTGCACAGAATTGGATATTTTTGTCACTCACGACTTATATTGCAACATTTTTTTTTTATTTTTGACCGAGTTAGAAATTCTAAATCATTTCACTTTTTTCGGTTTTACTAAATGGGTTTTTTAGGTGAAACATTATATGTAACTTTTGAAAATTCCAGACCTAAAATAGCTATCATAGTTAGATCAGCCACACAAATCACCAGGCGTGAAGAGTTTGCTCTTGGACTAATTTCAATACTTAAAGTAAATAAACGTTTTGAAGTTTTCGATTTCTGTTAAGTAGTTGTCGGAAGCTTACAAAAAGCTAATGATGGCCAAGTACATGAATTGAAAGATTTACTATATTTTCTTAGATTATTGCAGAATTGTGCAATGAACAATGACTGCAATGAGCAGGGAATCTGGGAATGGTTTACACTACACGCATTTTCGTATGAGATAATATGTCTTTCGTATAAATAAATTGATGAATTTTATTTGCATCTAAAGTTATGTGCGAAAGAAATTTTTTGGTGAAGGTTAATGAATACAATTACAAAAACAAGCGGGAACTTTGAATAATTAATTTCAGTGATTCAAAAAAATTGTTATATTTATTTAATATTTTTCGTTTGCCTTGTTTTATGCCGGTTAACTAATATTTAAATTTATTTTTGTATAAATTAAGAAAATTGTGGAAAATTATTATTATTACAAAAATTATTATTATTATATGTTAGCTAAATATTTCAATTTTTGAATTTTGATTTTTTTTTTAAGTTAAACCACTTTTATAATTGACCTTAGATTTCAGGTAGGTATAAAAAAAATCGATTTTAAAGATGGGTTCGTCGGGTCAACAACGTCTATTAGTAGGACTATTTTATATTTTTTACAGTACAAACTCTAAAAAATCAAGATTTTACATAACAATCAACTCAAAAGATTTAAATTCTTACTAAATGAATTTCAGCTCCCTTAATTTCTTAAAAAATACACAGAACCAATTTTTATTGCCATACAGAATCCTAATTTGAGTGAAACCTCCTCAAAAAATATAATTATAAATATTTATCATCTCAGTAGTATAATTAATTATCGTCTCAGTAGTATAATTAATAACATTTCTGCCAAAGTATTTGAACATGGCACTGAAGAGGAACGTTCGAGTTTATCCGAAACACGTAAAATGAGAAGTTAAGTTTTTATCTGAGAAACTTCCAATCATACCTTTGAATTGAAAAATGCCAATTACTTTCTTACTTATACTTGAGTTTAATTGCTCTAAAAAATTCCCAATAATTATGAATATTCCAGACATCACTGAATTTTTCATTTGAAACTTTAAGTTCTTCGAGCTATTAGGTACGGAACTAAGCGGGCAAAGAAAATCAGAAAACTAAATTTGGAGCATAATTTTCTGACTGATTTACATCGGCTCAAAAATGAATACGGTATTCTGGTTTTAGATATTTTCTAAATCACAAAAATCGTGTAGCGAAATCTTATACATCGATATAATAAGTGAGCTAACGCTAAAATCAGTAATGTTAGACCGTCACACTGATAATGAAAGCAAACAACTTACAAAGTTAATCGATGGTATTGCTTTAAGTGATTCAACAGCATCCGCATGTTATAGAAAACAAAAAATTACTGCTGGAAGTTCTACTGCACTTACAAAAGAGTACCTTTTGCAAATGTGAATTAATGGTTTACCCCGAACATCAAAGCTATTCTAGCATATTCATTCCCGATACCGATATTATCATCTATTGGAGACAAAAATAGACGAAACTAGCCAACTACCAAAAATTTCTGAAATTCATTCTCCTCGAAATAACACTGCATCTTTGATGGAAAAATAAAGAAAACAATTTACCAAATTAAAAAATATGGAGGGGCTGAAATCTCACAGCTGTCAGATATCAAGACTTTGGTCTGGGTTAAGAATTTTGATATAGTTTTCGGCAAAAAACTTTTATGAGGACATGGTGTTTAATTTTGTGTAGCGATGTATATCAAACATAACTCTTTGTTAAAGTACAAGTATATTTTTTAATCTATGTTTAGAAATTTATTACAAAACTAACACGAAACATCAATACGATGCCGGAAAATTATAACAGATCACAAATTAACATAATTTAGTGAAAAGATGATACACTCAGCAAACAACTCAAAAACCTCTCCATTTAGCGTTGCGAGAAAATATTACAAAATCACAAATTCATATTTCTTTCAAAATTCCAAAAATATTCCAAAAATTATAATAAAATCAAACTTTTTTCAACATTCTAAAAATATTCCAAAAATTATTACAAAATCAAAAATTGAAATTTCTTTTCAAAATTCCAAAAATTATAATAAAATCAAAAATTTAAAATTTTTCAAAATTCCAAAAATATTCCAAAAATTCTTACAAAATCAAAAATTAAAGCTTTTTCCAAAATTCTAAAAATATTGCAAAAATTATTACAAAATCAAAAATACAATTTTTTTTAAAAATTCCAAAAACATTTCAAAAACTATAACAAATTCAAAAATTTCCATGTCCAATTTCATTTTCAATTACATTTACGTCATAAAAACCGCTACATTTTTTTCCAAAAAATTGGCTAAAAAAATAAGTGAAATCATTTTTTGACACACTTGACATTATTTTTTTGACAAACTTATAATGCCATAATTCTCAATAATAATAATAAAATTTCATTTCAAACAAACAATTTTTTTTTCCAAAAAATTGGGTAAAAAAATAAATAAAAATCTTTCTTTTGACACACTTGACAACATTTTTATGACAAACTTATAATGCAATAATCTAGATTTTGGTCTCAGATACCAATCCCGACCATTAAGATTTCGCCAAAAATCAATATTCCTACTCGTAATCACTTAAAATGAATGTTTTTTAAGCAAAAAATATGCAAATTTCCTTGTTTCGACACCCTTGACGATTTTTTCGACACACTTCCGGTACAGTTATCGAACGCATCGTCCTTTCGGCTCCCATTGAGTAAACCTATTTTTAGAAGAAAAAAAATTCCAAATCCGTCTAGCGGTTTTCTAAATTTCGTCGGTTGTGACGGCCAGCCGGCCGACCGGCCGGTAGACAGACACACATTTTTTTTTGCTTTTTTAGAATCAGTAGGTCCTAAAACGTCGAGAAATGCCAAGGAAATGGGGGGTAAGAATTTCACTTTGAGCTCATGAATGTAATACTTAGGTCTTTCAGACCGAAGTAATAGTAATACTGGATGTTCCTTTGGTCAATCTTATTCGTACCAGTCTAAATCATTCAGCAATAATACTTCTACGAAGACTATGCAAGCGTAATTCTCCTCATCCAAAACACACAATAATCATTGCCAGCGTCAAGCTGCTAAATATCATATGTATATTATTATCATTTTAGATATACAAGGATAATGCAAAACGATGCCAGCCACCTTGTAATTAAAAAAAATAGATATAACCTCTGTTAGCGTGGCAGGTAGTCGAAAATTTATAACACACCGTCTTTTTATGAAATGTAAAGATACAAATAATACAATTGCCCCATTTAATTATTTTCCACAATTAAAACAAAAGCCATCTAATTATTTCTTAGCCACTGCAAACGGTACTTTGATCAATACATATGGAACTCAACTCCTAACGATTAATCTTGGACTTCGACGAAATTGTTCTCACGAGTTTGTAATTGCTGCACTTGATCATCCCACCCCATATGGGCTTACTTTCTAACAAAGTTTAATAGTTTAGTCAAAATCGCGAACTGCACTTGTTGTATAGGGTAGCATCGCTCAG
The DNA here is from genome assembly GCA_963693315.1 of Diogma glabrata. NCBI lineage: Eukaryota > Metazoa > Arthropoda > Insecta > Diptera > Cylindrotomidae > Diogma > Diogma glabrata. The sequence goes on along the minus strand of OY856187.1, from coordinate 357,049,502 downwards.
GTGAATGACCCTGGACCCAAAACTCAAATTGTATATAATTGACAGTATCTATGGTGATTTATTGAGAAAATTTCCATCTCTTATATCACCTCTAAGCTATAATGCTCCGGTAAAGCACCCAGTGAAACACTTATTTACCCTAAAGCTCAATTACAATTTTTTAAGCCTAGACGATTAAACGACGAAAACTTTACAACAGTCACACACAAAAATTTAGTAAGGAAAAAGATTAAAATGATTGGCGTCCGTGTGGTTGGTATACGATGTGAGGTTTTACCGAACATAGATCTCGTTAGAGCCTACCATCATATTCCAATTGCGGAAAAACACTGTTCTGAGACAATTATTACAACGCCATCGCAAAATGTCTTTCGGGTTAAAAAAAAACGCTGACACAATCGTTTCAGCGCTTCATCAATGAAGTATTACAGGGATTTGATTTCGTGTACCTTTACATTGATGATCTATTTATAGCAAGTCGATATGAACATTCATCCCAAAAAATATATGCAAGATTACACGGATAAGATTTATAAAATTAAATCATTAAAATGTGAGTTTGGGTAACCATCAGTTAACTTTCTATCGCCTAAAATATCAAAGCACGGCACCATTCCAAACGAAAGTATAGTCGACATTATATGAGTCTTCAAATCACCTACTACGATTAAAGAAGCACAGAAGATTGTTGGGAAGATCATCGATTTGTACCAATAGCTAATATTATAACTCTTATCCATACCCATTTAGCACATCTTGTCAAATCGAAAAATTCTAACATGTCATTTTACTGCCCAGACAATTGTGAATCGGTTTTTGTTAAATTCAAAACAGCTTTATTCAATGCAACATTGTTCGTTCACCCAGTAAAGAATACACAGTTAAAAATAACAACCGATAGTTTGGAAATAGCTCTAAAAACATTTGGGAACCTTTGGCATATTATTCTAAGAAGCTGCAACCAGCCAAAACGCGGTATTCGACATTCGACAGAGGATACTATATATGTATCTATCAAACAATTTTGAACATTTACAGTTATAACTGACGACAAACCATTAGTCACTACGATATCGTCTAAGACTAACCATAGTCCTCGTCAAATCTGACATTTGGGGTATATCTCACAATTCACAGCAAGAATTTAACATATTTCTGGTAAAGATAATTTAGTATCCGATTTTTTATCACGCCCAACTAGGGTCGAAACGTGCTATTTCATACTCGAAAATATTGGAATTGATTTGAATCCGTTAGTTAATCTTCAAGCAGATGACAAGGAATTAACAGGACTAATGATGTAACGACGGTTCTGTTTGGACTTTTACTCTAAAGCAAGAATATTCGTAATTACAGAAATTCTCTAACGATTTGCTATTTTATTTCGGTTCCGGCCTAGATAAACGTGTCGACTCTAATACGTTTAGAGACTACACGTAATATTCATATTGTAAAGAATTTGCTACCACTTGAGTACAATTTTTTGGTTAAACTTTTAATACCCAAATCCCGGTATTAAAATATTGGTTCGTTATCCAATTACCCTAGATGTAAGGCCAAAGTCAATTTCTTTCATGGAAATAGTTATAAACTTTATTTAACTTTTGTTATATTGTTTTAACACGTTACATTTTAAATCAGCCTCATTATATTGGCGGCTCATATGTCTAACTGTAGTTGCTCCCTTGTTAATCAGTTTGACTAATAAAACTGCATTTTCGGGATAAAGTTGAAATTTTTTTAATTTTTTTTAACTACACTTTCGAGATAATCGATATGCATAATTGAAAAAAACATGTCGTACTTTTACTAATGGTAAGATCAGCTATGACAAACAGACAGATGTATTGAAGTTTTTATTTACTTCCACTAATTAATTAAATAATTAAAAATATGACTGATGTTTTTACAAACAAAAATCAGAGACTCTATAAATGAAAAGTAGTATTTCCAAACTAGCTTTCAAAACTCGAATAGCCACGATTTGTTCACCCTCTTTCTTCTTTGACTTATTGTTCTCGACTTCACTACACTGAATTCAAACATCGAAATCTACTTAACAAATTTAAAATACAAACATCCACTTAAAGTAAATAAATAAAATAAAATTATAATAACGATCATATGCTGGTTTGACTCTTTTTAAATTATTTAAATCAATAAATGATAATATTATACACAAAAAAATATATATTTTTTGTGATTAAAAATGAAAAAAAAAAAATATAAAGCTAAAAACCCGTATTATAGTTTAATATATTAACATATACATAATAGTTAGAATAAGGTAAAATTATTGTATTAATAATTTTTAAGTAAATATCAAATGGTTCGAAAAGTATAGATTTTTTTAATCTACTTGAACCATTATTATTTGTTAATTTAAACCGATTAAATACATATAACGATTTTATTGTAAGAAAATTCTGGGTGGGAAGAAAAGATTTGATCTACATTTTAATTTTACATCACCTTATATCCAAGTACTGATATATTTATAATCATAATTTTTCTATTAACAACAGAAAATTAATTGTGTAAATAAAATAATTTATTTTTTCAAAACTTGCATAAATGCAAAGTAAATATTTCCTTTATAATAATTACTCACATTACTGAAGTGAAAAAAAATCAACTTAAGTAAAGATAAACAGATCAAACATTATCATATTAATAACAAGTTTATAGATATGATGAGATGTAATTCATTGTTAATAATATAAGTAAGTAACTTAAATAAACTTAAATTGAAATAAGTTGTTTAAAGTAATTGAACTTGTCCCTGAGTGTTAACAATAAAACAATTTATTGTTTCGCTTAGTTTAATGTGGGTTAGTCTGGTATTAAAATATATAATACTTAAATTTATTAAGTCTAATTATTGTTTAAAGGATTTAAAATTTTTTAATAATTTTAATTTTTTTGGTAATCTTTGATTTTATTATTTTTAAATTTGTTGTATGAAGAGAGCATAAATAGGTTTGATGAACTTTAAATAAGATGACCGTCGTTTACCTTCAGGTAAAGAACGAATTATAAATAACATTCGTGATGAGCGTTTATCTTTAGCTACTAGGACCCTCTATTTCTCTAAATTCAAATTTCTATTGCAAAAACTTCAAAATTCGATTGTAATTTGCTCACAATTTGGTTTTCAAGAAAATAACCGAAATTGAGGTTAATCAGATGGGAATATTGACTTAGTATATATAAAAATGAGACTGTGAACTGAATGAACCGAACCTGCTGCTTTAAGTAAAAAATTCTTCAAGCCACGCAAATATTACCGATTTTGAAAGCAATATTCAGCTTACAATTTTAATATCGAATATTACTTCGGTCCAAAAGACCTAAGTATTACAATCTCGAGCCAAAAGTGAAAATCGTACTCCCACTTTTTTTGGCATTTCTCGACGTTTTTGGTCATAACAAAAGAAAAAAATACGTCTGTCTGGCCGATGGCCGGCCGTCCGTCACAACCTACGAAAACTACTGAAGCGCTGGCGTCCAAAAAGACGATGGGATCGATAACTGTACCAGAAGTGTGTCAAAAAAACAATGAAGTGTGCAAAACAAGCAAATTTTCATATTTTTTGCTTAAAAACGATTATTTTCAGTGACAATGAGTAGTAACTTTGAATCTGGAGGAATCTTGATGTTAGGAAAAATCATGAGGTGTTTTCAAAGAATGATTTTCATATATTCTGTTTCCCAATTTTTTGAAGAAACATATTATGGAAAACATTTTCGACTCGAAAGATATAAAATATAAAAGTAATTATTTGAATGACATGAAATGTTATTGAACTTGAAATTAGCCATCGAATATGGTTCTATTCAGTTTAAACTTCTTCTCCCAACATAGGAACAGTTGAAAAAAAGCAAGTTGTTGCAGATTCAATTTCGTTTTTTAGCAAAAATTGTAATTATTAGGGAGACGTTTCTTAAATAATTGTCTGTGTGACTCCTGATTCCACGACTTCTGAATAACGGGAACAGTTGGAAAATAAGTTTGAATTTTTTATTTTGTTATAATTTTTGCAAAATTTTTAAAATATCAAGAAAAGTTTCAATTACTTCGGTTTTGAAAAAATTACTTCGGTTTTGAAAAAACCTATAAGTATTGCATTCAGTATTGCATTCAGAATTTTTCAAATTCTTACCCCCACTTATTTTGGCATTTCTAGACGTTTTAGGACCTACTCTTTCTAAAAAGCAAAAAAAAAGTGTATGTCTGTCTGCCGGCCGTCATAACCGACGAAATCTAGAAAACGGCTGGAAGGATTTAAAAAACTTTTCATCCTAAAAATAGGTATATTCAATGGTAAGAGCCATGAAAGTGTGTCAAAAAAATCGTCAAGTGTGTCAAAACAAGGAAATTTGCATATTTTTTGCTTAAAAAACATTCATTTTAAGTGATTACGAGTAGGAACATTGAATATGGAGAAATCTTGATGGTCGGGATTGGTATGTGAGACCAAAATCTAGATTATTGCATTAGAAGTTTGTCAAAAAAACGTTGTCAAGTGAGTTAAAAGAATGATTTTCATTTTTTTACACAATTTTTTGGGAAAAAAATGAAATTAATTATTTGTATGTCATGAAATTTTATTATTATTATTGAGAATTATAAAAACGTTCATTTTAAGTGATTACGAGTAGGAACATTGGTTTTTGGAGAAACCTTGATGGTCGGGATTGGTATGTGAGACCAAAATCTAGATTATTGCAGTATAAGTTTGTCAAAAAAATGTTGTCAAGTGTGTCAAAAGAATGATTTTCATTTATTTTTTTTTGAAAAAAAATAAAATTAATTATTTGTATGAAATGTTAAATGTAATTGTACATGAAATTATTTTTACTGAGAATTTTATTGCATTATAAGTTTGTCAAAAAAATATTGTCAAGTGGGTCAAAAATTATTTTTATTTACTTTTAAAAAAAAATTTAATTATTTATATGACATGAAATTGGACATGGAAATTTTTGAATTTGTTATAGTTTTTGGAATATTTTTGGAATTTTCTTTGTAATAATTAATTAATTTTGTAATAATTTTTGAAATATTTTTATAATTTTTGAAAAAGTTTTAATATTTGATTTTGTTATAAATTTTGCAATATTTTTAGAATTTTTGAAAAATTTTAAATTTTTGATTTTATTATAATTTACACTGGATGCTTCGCTATACAAAATTAATAATAATAAAATTATTTAATTATAATTTATGAAATTTATAAAATTGTTGAGGAAAACAGTTATTCACAATAAGCATAACATTGAGAAATAGGGTGACCCAAAAATATTATATTAATTTAATGAATTAGAATTACCTCAAAATTTTCAATAAAATTTGGTTCAAATGATGCGGTAAGGAAAGAACTATATTCCAAATGCAAAAGAGAGCGATTTTAACCTTCCTGACGTTGTGAAAAAATTTCCATTATTTTATAATACCATTTCATAATACTAATAGCATATTTTGAGACACTCTTTATCTCAAAGTAGGATGGGCCTTAAAATTGTTGAGAAATATTTTTCCTACACATTCCATCTGCCAAAATATAATAAATTCGAATGTAGCCTCTTATTTAGCAAACAGCGAGGTGAAGATACTAGATAGTCTAAGGCAGTACACTCTAAGTGAGACAAATGTTTAGCAGTAACACAACCGATGGGATGTGGGAAATGCTGAAAACTAGAGTAGAAAAACGAAGGCTGGTCGAAGCAGAAATCAGGGTTGGTACCACAAGGAGCTGTTTGCAAGGTGAAGTCTTATCACCACTCAAGTGTAGTCTAAAGTTGGATGAAATTTTGGTTATATTACGTATAACGCCAGATGTAAGTTCAAAGGAACACTCTGTGGTATTAGAAAACTTAGCATGTAATCCATCATCATGAGGGGCTCCATAAGTAAATCTGCACAGGAGACAATGGGATAAGTTCTCAAGACTTGGGATAAGTTCTCAAGATATCTGAAAGCAAACACCTGTGGGGAAACCAGATGGAAGAGTTGGAAAAAATGCAGATACTGCGCTGCATTTGCATAACGGAGGCTATGAGAACATGCTCTACCGCGTCAATAGATATGCTGTTTGGACTGTTCCACTGTACATGTAGATTAAGAGCGTAGCCAGAGAAACCATACTGAGATTTAGCATGCAAGGTTTGGGAAAGGGCATGATCATCGAGTCTAAAAATCGAGAAAGTCTTTCAATTGAGAAGCTCTAGTTTGAGTTTCCTAAAGACGGAATGATTAAGCAGTTCAACTTCGATAGAAAATGTGCATCGCAGTTTGGCAAAAAAAGGGAATGGAACAGTGATTCCACTACGAACCATCTGAGTAACGATTTGATCAGGATGGGAGAACCGAGACGGGAGTGTGCGTTGAAGTATATTTGGGCCAAACCAAATACTTTAAGCTTATGGGCATCTACCTCAGTGTCTTCCAGGCTGAGATAATTGAAATCGAAAGATGCGCAAACTTTATCTTAGGAAGAAGTTATCAGAACAAAATAATTGCCACCTTGTCGGACAGCCAAGCTACAAGTAAGGCGTTAAGTTCATTAAAGACTGTGTGAGCAAGCTAAAATAGCTTGAGAACAACAACAACGTCATAGTTCACGGGATAATTGGTCATGCGGGTATTGAATATAATGAAGAAGCCGACAGATTAGCATGGAGAGGTGATTTAACAACTTGTATTGGCCCGGCGTCTTTTTGTGGACTAGGAACAAAAGCCATCCATGAAAGGATGATTGAAATCTGGAGTTCAAAACTTGGAGTCATAGCGCTGGCTTACGGTAGTTCAAGGGGTCCTTGGCTAGTATGGACGTCTAAAAGAAACTTAACTTAATTCTCATAATAATTTTTGCTTTTCAGATTTCCTCATAAGAGATTTAGTGGAACATACAAAAATAATAGGAGTGGTGGTGCGTTATACAGACAACAATTACAACAATTTAACTGATGCAAATCAGTTTGTAGCTCTGTTGTGGCAGCTTTAAATTTAGTAGAACTCGTATATCAAAGCTTACAGAACAAAAAAATTACTGCCAGCTTATTGATTGATCTCATGCGTCAACCACAAAATTCTAATCAAGAAACTAAGAAGGATTGGGATCAAAAGGAAGGTTCTAAACTTGCTTCAAAATTATTTATCTGATCGACCTCAATTTGTTTAGATAGGAAATTCCAAATCTGTACTCAAAAATACTGAATGTGGTGTTCCGCAAGGCTGATTATAGGCCCAATTTTATTTTTAATATATATGTCAATGACACTTTCAGTATTAAATTCAATAGTATATTACAATTATTCGCTGATGACACTATTCTGACGTACAGTTGTTCCAACCTTGCTGACCTACAACCCTAGATAGAATCAGATCTTACCACATTGAACACATGGCTGGCACAAAACAAATTACGGCTTAATATAAAAAATCCCACTTCATCAAATTTTATATAAGAAATTCAATCATTGTGGCACATTTCAACATATTAAACTAAACGAAGAATATAGCAAAAGAGTGGAATCTACAATTTATCTTGGCCTTCGATTGAATTCACAATTTAATTGGGCAAAACATGTGGACTATGTGAAAACTATTTCCTTCATATACAGTCTTATCTAGTCTACTTGTTATTTATCTGGGAGAAATTTTACTCCATCTGTCCGACTCAGACGGCTGGTAACAGTTAGAGGAACTGCTACACAATATAAGGAGTCCTAATAATCTACAATGGAGGTTAACCTGACAATCATTAGAGCGATCAAAACAAACCATCAAGTTGCTATAGTAAAAGTAATAAAAGAATAGAGGCACAATTTGACGGCGGAAGTAGCTTTTTAAATTAAGAACCAAAGTACGAATGCTCCTCAATTGATCCAAACAATCCGGAAATGGATAAAATTCTACAAGGAGTTGCTTTCCACCTATATTTGGCAAATGAAGAGGGCTAAGAGAAGCAGCTTCAGAACTTTTTTTTAATAATATATCTGCAGCGCCTGTAGCTGCTTGACTGTATTCAATCGCTGAGAAAAGGCGTCGATGAGAATAAAAATTCGCTCAGAAGGACAAGTGTGACGTTTACAAAGGTATGGTATCATCTTGAAACGCATTATCCTACAAGAATCAGTCGTGGTGTAAACGTGAGTAAAAATAGATATATAAAATGTATCCAAGGAAACTGATAGGATGCTGTTAAACTAATTACAAAGTGTCTTATTAAATGTGAGTACATTTCAATATTACAAATTACAAGGGGTGGACTGTATGGTATCAGTCTTTGATAAAAAGTGGTAGATGTGGTTTTAAGTAGGGCTGCACCGATTAAACGGTAAGTAATCGGTAATCTGCGGTTGGGACGTTGGACCATTTAAGGCTACCTAGACGTCAAATGTTGTGCGTATGTGGATATTATGCCAAAAAAAGGTGCAGAAGATATTCTGTGAAATTTTGCAGAGTTTTAAATCTGGTAGACACATGGTGCAAATCTGTGGGACTTAAATTAACATTGGTTTCAGAATGAGAAGCTCAACAATTTTATATGTTAGTGTACAGCGGATGAAATATCTAGAAGAAATTCTAAATTACAAGCTCCTGTGGAGAAAACAAAAGAATGCACTCCTAAACAAATTCACACGTGCTGTTACGGTAAACAAAAACCATGCGGGTAAAGCATATGAATGTAGCCTATGTATCATCACTCTTAAGATGGATGAATCATTAAGCGATATGTATGGAACAGTCACACGTAACAGGAGAGCACAGCTCAACTCTATAAAAGAGTTGGAGAAGGTACAGATATCTTTTTGTATTTGTGTATTTGTGGCAATGAGGACATGCCATACCTCAACAATTATAAGCGACAAACTTTCAAAACCAATTTTGAAGTCTTAAAATCAGACACAGCCGGTATATAGGTATTACGACTGGTATTGCAATTTTTTTAAATGGCAAAACGAACTCACACAATGGTTTCATTTTTGATTTAGATAACCGAACTAATCTATAATTTAACAGATCAATACGTTTGTTTTTATTATTCTTAACGATGATAAATGTAAGTGACCAAAACCCTCTTCAAACATGAATATATTTCTTTACATCAACTACTTTACTCTCTAATTTTTGAAGCATCAAATGTTTCATCAATGTGAGACCGAAACTATAATACAAATTTTTTAAACTTCAGCCAATCCAAATACTGTTTTGTCTTCAATCAATCCAACGTATCATAATCCATAACCGATGAATTCCATTAAATTATACCAAAAAACATGGTTCCCTATCAATTTTTTTACATGAATGGATTCAAATGAATTCCAATTTGCGTTTTGAAGTAAAGAAAATATCCAAAATCAGAAAAAATATAACTTGTCTACTGATTCCAAGAGCAAATCTGACTATTGGTCCACATTTAACAGAATTTACAATATTTTACACAAGTTCTGACAGTTCTGGAATACAAATTTAGTGTTTACTAACCCATTAAAAATTTAGTGTTTGCAATGGGTGGAATAAAGGATCCAAATCTGAATAGCGTTGTCATTTCAAATACACAACGTTCAGGTCAATTCGAATTGTGTTCACACTAATAACGCTAGTGCCAAACATTGTATTGATTCAAAAGTTGTAAGTTCAGATTTGCTTTTGTGTTTTCAACTCTAAATGATTACAACCTGACCGAAACGAAACCTTGATTGCTATTAGGTTCTACATCTAAGGTTTAGCGAAAAATTTAACAAATGTTAACGTTTGATTATTGATACCAAAAGATTATTAACTCCAAACATCGTCAGCCACTATCCAGAGCATCCCTAGTTTGAGTTCCTTAAATACGGAATGATTAAAACTGAACTGCTTTAATAGGTAATAAAATTCGGTGTTGAGAAATAACGCAAAGTGGAGCTTTTAGTTGTCATAATCTATTATAAATTCAACCTTACTGATTTGTCTTTTAAGCTTTTAAAGAAATCCTAAATAGTCGCGCATCATGTTCGCAGTACCTTCAACGAACAAAAGGGTCAAAACTCACCTATTTGAGATTCAAATTTTCCGTTGCGAAACTGTTTCACTTTAAAAGGAAAATTTTAAAAGAGTGCCCAAACTAGGAATACCTTACTTCCAATTTGACGATAACTTTGCCTCTCAGACATTTAAAGAAAAGAAAAATCAGTACAAATGACAATTCATAATATCTTGGCAACATTTTTCTTCTATTTTTAAAAAATTAGTTCTTTTTGAAGTGTAAATATTTAATATTAGAGTCCTAACCATGTCCAACTAATCTATAAAAAAAATTCTTCGCCAAGTCTTATTAATGCTCAAATGATCAGGGATCAACACAAACTACTTTTCGTGGCAAACAAAATACTCAAAACTATAATAACGTTGGCACATTTCACAAAAATAGAATCTTGTTTCCCATCCAATGAATTTCGTTAAATTTTAGAAATGTCTAGATAGACCGTAAACGGTTTATGTCAAGGATGATTGGATGGATGATTGATTTTCAGCTTAAAAAAAGTTGCTGTTTCTAAGTATAACTCAAATTTCAAAGCAGTTCTAGCTCCATTCAGAATCGCAGCTTGGGCGAAGAAAATATTTAAAACTCAAATTCACAAAGCTCTGCTCATTCTGAATTCTGTTCTATATGTTTTTCCAATTTATCAACAATATTAGTTGACTATGGGTTACTTGCAAAACCGGTGTTGATTGGTTTTGGTTATTAATGTTTTGCTTAAAACACTTTAACCTTGATGGGAATCGAACCTCGGAGTTAAAATTCAAGCGTGCCAACCACTGGGCCACTTAACATGTATACGCATTTGCTTAATTCTTTGATCCAGCTCGAAGGACCATTTTTGAACATTTTTTTACTTGCCTCCATATATTTTTACCTATTTTGATGTTAATTTGATTTTTAATTTTATACATCTTACCATGAAATATTGACATGGGTGCGAGGTTGAGCTTAACTGTAAAATAATAACCACCAAAATATCTGTATTAGTTAAAGATGTTAGTGGTTTTTAATAAATTCAATGAATAGGTTTATATAAATATATTTTATGGAAATGTGGTAGATCCAAGCAATCTGCATTTGAATTCAAACAATAATAACGAGAGAAATATAGAGTGTATATTGTAAAGGAATTTTATATTGCCAGTATTTTCGTTCAGCTCAAACTCGCACGCAAGTCAATATTTAATGATAAGAAGTGTAAAGTTAAAAATCAAATCAACACCAAAGTAGGTAAAGATATATTGAGGTTATTAAAAATATTTCAAAAATGGTCCTTTGAGCCGGATCAAAGAATTAAGCAAATGCGCATTATTGCTAAGGAGTGCTTTTTAACGATTTTGAAAGTGCCTTCAGCGATTCCTTAGTCGACTTGGGTCTTAGTAGATGAAAACGTTTAAAATCAAATTGATTTTGTGCTAGAATCAGGACTCATCGTTTTTATTAGTTGATTAAAATGTGTCAACTATAAAGGCTACAAACCAAGGAATGATGACATAGAAGAGAGCTAAAAATTATTCTACCCAAACGTTGTTGTATTGATTCCTTAAAACATAACCTGGCCACCTATATATTTCTGTATATACTGGTTAATTTCAACTGTTACTATTGTAGAACTTCCTTAAAAATATTTAAATCCGCCGTCATTATGTTCACCAACAAAAGTAATTCAGTTTCTCTAATAAATAAACTTTATTAAGAACCATAGATTTACAAACTAAAAGTGAAGAAATCTCAAGCTAAAAACGTTTTCGTTTTTTTGAAGCAGAAAAATCTATCAAAAGAAAAACGGGCTAGTCAAATTCACTTAGAACATTACCATGATAAGATTATAAAAATTAAGTCGAAGATAAATGACAAATTCACCAAACCAATTAAACGAATCGCACAGCGTTATATATCAATTTTTACGGCAATCACTTATAATTAAAATAAATCATAAATTTATTTTTTTTACAAAATAAATGAAATCAATTTTGTATTTCTAATTTGATCGTTAAAATTTCGTTAAATTACAATGTAAAACTCATGAAAAACACTAATTTTTATCAATAAAATATTACTCCACACACAAGATTTAAAAAACTGGAAATTAAACAAAAAAAAAACTATTTTTCCAGCCCCTATAGAAGATATCCTAGTAATGGTTTTTTTACTCTCGTCAAAAACATCCCTTCGAATTCTTTCATATAATTATAATCCATACAAAAAATAAATTTTAATTACATTTACTATTTACTTACGGATAGCTCACTGTTGGCAACAATTTTGACACGATTTATTTATTCAAATAAAACCAAGAACACCAAATCAAAAACACAAAACAAAACTGAACTATCTATATAATATATATAAGATATGAGCACAATAAACCAATTATTTAATTAAACAAATTAAATTATTTAATATAAAAATAATATTTTAATTTCACTTAATTAAAATCAAA